>OZ004589.1:7385169-7625404 GCA_963924555.1 Crambe crambe
GAAGTCAGGGTGGCGGTGCACGGCATAAATGTTGGCAATAGTAGGTGTCCCCTTGGGCATCTCGTAACCCACTATATCAGTGGGTTGGGCAAGGACACGCCCAGTGGCAGGCACAGGGGGGAAGAGCCTCATACTCTCTTTGATGCAATACTTGAGGTACTCCAGGCACTTCAGGTCCTCTCTAAGAAAATTTCATATCTTAAGAAGTGAAATGTGCTACAGTTGAACTCTGAAGCTTCAGGCTCCTCACGTTTCTATTGTTTCCTTCTGGTCAAAGATGGCATCCACTTCTTTCCTGCAGATGTCCTGGTGTTCGGGGTGCAGTGCAAGGTTGTACAGGGTCCAAGTGATCCCGCCAGACGTGGTGTCGTGACCTTCAAACATAAATGTGTCCACTTCAGCACGAATCTCATGATCGGTCATTCCCTTTCCATCTTCATCCTGGAACCAAAAATTCAGTACCAAATTATAATGATGAAATTGATCATACCTTTGCCTCCAAAAGAATGTCTATGAAATCCAGGTACTTCCTCCTGGTTTCAGCCTGCCCCATTCTCTGCATAATAATACAATAATGCAAGTCACATGACAGTCATGTGATAGTCATGTGATAAGTTACTTTGGATTCCTTTAATTCTCTTCGTCTTCTCTGGATGATGTCCATGGAGAAGTCGTGGACCAGGTTGCAGTTTCTCCTGAAGCGCCAATAGTCAGGACAAAAGAAGTAGATCCAATCAAAGTACTGGTGGAAGGTCCTGTATGGGAGGGAGGGGGGACAGGGAACAGATGGGATGATAGACAGAGAGGAGAGATGTATTGTCCTCTTCATTAGTTAAATCTTACAAGATTCTCTTCACAGCCAGGTCACTCAATTCATACACAGCTGCGATGTAGGGGGTGTGGCTCCTATTATGTAATTAATTATTAATGCAGGATATGTCACATGATCAGTCACATGATCAATACACACTTTACTGTTTGGCAGTTGCTTTGGAAACTGCAGGAGCAGCGCAGCATGATGTCCAGGGTGAGGTGGCTGATGAAGGGTAACGCATCAAAGCTCTCTCCTTGGGGGATTTTGGACCACAACCCCACGAGTTCATCCACTGCGGCACCATAGACCTTCAGATAGGGACGCAAAATGTCATAGTGGAAGGCAGGGGTTAGGAGACGACGAGACCGTGCCCATCTGGGACCATTAGCAATAAGCAGACCTCTGCCTATCAATAGCAAATTGTGTCAAATGGTTCTACTGCTGTTTTCAATACTGACCTAGCCATGGAATGAAAGGATAATACACCTCGTCTGATTTTGGATCTGGAATGAAATATAGTAGAAAAAATAGAAACCAGGTATTTTCTCAATTAGGTTCTGGTACCAGATTTGAGAAGAATGCGGAGAGTATCAGGATGGGTACCTACTAGCAGACCCATTCCTGGTCCATAGCAAACGTTCATGACCTTCCACTTTCCCTTTCTGGAAGTGTCTCTCATCCAATCCAAAGCTGCTCCCATATCTTTAAGCATCCTAAGGGAGGGGAACATGGGGAAGGTGAGGGGGAGGGGAATGTGAGGACGGGAGGAGGAGGAGAATGTGGGGACGGGAGGAGGAGGGGAATGTGGGGACAGGAAGGGGAAGGGAATGTGGAAGAGGTGAACTACAATCATGCCCAAAAACTATGTACATGCATTTATGTATTTAGTGATAGTACTATTGTACTTTGGTCCATGTCCTAGGAGGACGTGTTGGTCCGGATCACAGGGCAGCTGCTTGAAGGCAGTGTAGAGTCTCCATCGCTCCAGCAACGCACTTATCAGCTTTGGTACCAGGAAGAGAATCAGCAGCGCTACACCCACTTCCGGAAAATGTAGACTGTAGAGGTAAGAAATGGCAGTCATCCTATAAGGCTAGTCTCGCGAGACTACTAGAAGGCCTAGTTTATTATTTTACTGCAAACGAGCCACACCCATCTTTCTGATTTGATCTGGTAAAAGGTCGTCATTGGAGTACACGTGTGTACGTAGTGTGTGTACGTGTGTGGCAGATTCTAGCTTTTTTTATGGCAGCGGAATCGAGTGAAGCAGGGACTAGTGGAGATCCAGATTCAGGAGGGAAAGATGAGTTTTTACCTGGATTTCCAACTTTCAATGACTATTCTAAGGTATGAAATTTCTGGAATTGATTCTTTCATCCTCTCATACCACCTTTCCTCACGTGATCAGGCCCTTGTTTCCCAAGTGATGACAGCCACCAAGAGTGTGAGTGGGCTGCCTCAAGAAGGAGACGACTACGACTACTATGCTTCCTTCCCCAGTTACAAAACCTTTTGTTCTAAAATGGTGTCTCGTATAGATCGCATTGTTAGCAGGGTGATCCGTCACCAGCAGCTGCCCTGCTATTGGGGGGTGGAACAAGAGGGAACAGTCACAGAAGGCTCACTACTTGAGGAAAAATTGGAGACTCTTGTAGAAGCGAATGACATGTTATTGGAAAGAGCTGTGAGTTTTGCAGCTGAAAATCAAACAAAATCCTTTCTATCCTTTGGAACATTATGGGCTACTCTATAATATGTGTTAGTGTTAAGCCTCTTTCCTTCTGTCTAGAGTGTGCTACTGGATGAGGCGTCAGGGCTGAGGAAGAACATAGATCAGCCATTGGTATCGGGGAGTGTGCAGCAAGGTACAGCTGAAGTAGCTAGTTGGAACGTCAAGAGGGTGAGTGTGAAACCTTAAACACTAGTTTTCATGTTTGTTTGTTTATTTATCTATTTGTTTATTGTTGCTAGGATGGTGTGAGAAAGCAAATGGGAAAGTTTGGTATTATCCATTCTCGGAATGTGCCACGGCCACAGGTCCGATTCCAGGACCAAATAGACAACAGCAATTCTCCGTTCATACCTCGACTGAAAGAAAAGCCAAATGCCAAAGTCCCTTTACCAGATGGTGAGACAATGACTCTTATCTGAATCAAATGAATCATGTGATGATCATGTGACCTAGTATATGAGAGACTGGCCAACCCCACAAGTCTGAATGCCCTCATAGCCAATGCTAAGGAGTGGGCAGGGTCAGAAGCCTGGGCGATACACCCCTATCAGCATGAGCTGACAAATTTTGAACCCTGTCCCGAACAGCTGGAAATGAAGGACCCACAGGTACTTATGATGTGTGGATCCTAAAGGGTGTTATCTTCATCATCATTGCTTTTTAGTTACCTGGTTCCAATGAAGACACACCCCTCACTCATGTCGACTCTTTGGAGAAGCTGGAGGCACTAAAGCGAGAATTAAAGAGTGTGAAGGAGTTTGCTATTGATTTGGAGGTATGACATAATACACTGCCTTTCAAATTGACGACCCTGTACCTATCAATATCTTTAATGCCGTTTGTTTGACGACCCTGTACCCATTGTGTATCCATTTCCAGCACCATTCCTACAGGACTTTCCTTGGCTTCACATGCTTGATGCAGATATCCACCCGTTTCCATGACTACTTGATAGACACTCTAGAACTTCGTCATCACATGCACATTCTCCTCGACCCTTTCACTGACCCTGGCATCGTCAAGGTAACAGTGTACATTAATTTTAAATAGTACGTTTATGAGGGTACACCATTTTAGGTGATGCATGGGGCAGAGTTTGACATAGTGTGGATGCAGAGAGATTTCGGACTGTACATAGTGAACATGTTTGACACAGGACAAGCAGGTCGAGTCTTGCAACTTCCTAAACTCTCTCTGTCCTTTCTCCTTCATTACTGTTGTGGAGTGCAAGCTGACAAGCAGTACCAACTGGCTGACTGGAGAATACGGTGAATAGCAGTATAATTGCATTTTGTAAACTGGTCCTCCTTAGCTTTTCTTTACAAATCTATAATGGCTGGGATTCCAGGGTTCTCTTGATCGACCAATGTGGGCAGAACCCTGTGGAGTCTACAATGGGCAGCTAGGGGTCTGAATATCTGTTTGGTTTACGTGTCGACTGTTTTGGTTTTCATGGAATGCTTTAGGGTGATTTCCACCTGAAGCTAACCCTCAGATGTTGCTACTTAAACAATAACTCTATCCTTTTTCCCAATTATGGAGCAATATCTTTGAGTTCTCATTCCAGAACCCAAGCCTCACACCGTGCAAATGCTTTAGATCAATACCTTTCTTTGGATTTGTTTAAGTATAAACAGAGACAAATTGAGTTCTTGAATGTCTAATCTTCCTTTAATTGTGACCTAGAACCCAAATTTCTATGCAGCTGCTGGGTAGTAGAATTTTTTTCATGACCGATTTAAGTTTTAACAGTCAAAAATGAGTCTTGGCATCATGCTGAATGCTTAGATTCACATTTGAGTGTTTTTGGTCTCGTAAAATAATTAGCTTTTTTTCAGGTAAATTTTACAATTTAGTTTTTAATGATCCAAAGTGACGCATTAAGCTAGGAATTCTTTTCGTTTTCTAATAACAATTACTGCAAGTAGTCTAAAACCTTCTTTTTTTTTCTTCCCTCAGGCCTCTTCCTGAGGAGATGGTGCGTTATGCACGTGAGGACACACACCACCTTCTCTACATTTATGACCGCATGAAGAATGAGTTGATCCGACGTAGTGACTCAAAGAACGACCGTCTGACTGAAGTCCTGAAACGGAGTAGAGACATCTGTCTCAAGTTGTACAAGAAACCAACTTCTTCAGATACAGACTATCTCAAGTTGTACTCCAAACACAAGAGAAAGTTTAACTCTCAGCAGGTGAGGCTTGTAATAGTGAGGGGGCAATCCTCTCTGTACTTTGACCTTTCTCTCCCCACCCATCCCCGCATTTATCTCTTCTTCCCTTCACCTTCTGTCCCCCCAGCTTCATTGCTTGCAGCTGGTGTTCACGTGGCGGGACCAATTGGCACGTCAGGAGGATGAGAGCACTGGATATGTCCTTCCAAACCACATGCTCTTCCAGATAGCTGAAATCCTGCCGAGGGAAATGGGTGGGGTTTTAGCATGCTGTAACCCTGTTCCCACTCTGCTGCGTCAGCAACAGCAAGAAGTGTTCTTATTGATCCAGAAAGCTCGTGAATCTCCAATTACCAATGTGGTATTTTACCAAACAATAATTTTGTTGTTATTTCAATTAATGATGTCATGATGATGTCATCAGCCACCTACCTTTCCTTCTCATGAAATCAAGACACAACAGGACCACTTTGTAGATGGGGGACTAACACAAAGAGTTACATCAGGACAAGGTTCATACTAATCTTGTGTGTACTGAAGGTAACATTAAATTTTATTGCAGATGAGAACTCAGAGAAAGTGAGTCCAATCAAGATTACTGGTCCACCTGTAAAGGTGGCTGTACCCATAGCAACAGTGTTCAAGGCAAGGAAGATGAAGTCATAATGATCTTTATGTGAACTTTGATCTGTGTTCCCTCCCTCCCTTCCTTCCTCCAGCCTGACTCCTCTCCTCCACTGTCAGAGGACATTGTTCAAAAGTTGAAAAAAGTGAAACAATCTTTCCCAGACATCCTTGATCAGGTAAGATACATGGTAGTTTACTAGTGGTATACTAGTAATTTCCTAGCTAGTTTACTAGCAGTTTGTGTGTGTACTGTTAGTTCCAAGAAGCTCAGGAAATGACTCCTGGGGAAGTGCTGATTCAGCAACAGCTAGCATACGAGGCTCTGGCTGCATTGAATAGAACAGTGTCTGACTCACTTCACCAACCAGATAAACCAGTTACAGTTGCCATGGATACTGAGGTCGCTGGTACTGGGAGTGAAGAGGTGGGGGGAAAAGGACGAGGGAAGAAGAGGTTATCTGTCCGGGAGATGGTGAGACCTTTAAGCACCCCGACTTACCCTTTACCTGATGTATGTGTAATAATTCTAATTGCAGGGGCAACAAGAATCCCCCCTTATTGAGAAGCCTGCTAAAAAGGTACGTCTTTCTAGGGAGACACCGAGCAAGGGCGATTTTCAACCATTCCAGTATGAAGGGTCAAAGTACACTGATTTCACTCCAAGTGAGTTGAGATTGTTGTCATGTGATTGTCATGTGATTTGATTATGTGTCAGGTGCTACTGCTCCTATGGAGGTATATGACCCACACTCCAGGGGAGGGCGTGGCAATGGCGGCCATGGGTCCGTCCCACGTTCAAGACTCAATCAGAAATCCTCTCACAAGTCACAGACTTACACATCTCACAGTAGGAGAGGAAGGTGTGTGTGTGTGTGTGTGAGAGAGAGAGAGAGAGAGAGAGAGATCTTCTTATTTTTACTTTTCTAGACAACCATCATGGCCTCGTCACTGAGTAAACATTCAAGCTATCAGTTAAAATGTTTGATACTTCTCTCCCCCTCAATAATCATGACAAAGTCAACTGGTGCTTTGTATCTTGATGCATTCTCAAATTTTGTTGATGTATTTTGCAACATTTCTTAGAAGTGTTCTGATGGTGATTGAATGGATATAAAATAAAGCTCTATAATAATATAATGTAGTGATGATGGTAATTAAGAAGGTGAGGTCTGGTGAGAGAGGATGGATGGATTAGTCACATTCCTGACAACAAGCAGTGATGAAGTATTGAAGAGTACAGACCCCATAGGACCGTACTACTAAATTACACAGAGTTCTTGTTTCAGTTGGTACACAGGATGGGGGAGGAGGGGGTGTAGTTGTTGGGGGAGAAGGGGGTGTGGTGGTTAGGGGCTGACTGGTAGTGCAGGCCTTGGTACAAGTCTTTTGTGTAACTGGAATGGAGTGTGTGGAACAGAACTGTGAAGGTAGCTGTGTCCCATTCCTGTGTTCACAGGTGGTGGTACGGAATTGATATCCCTGATTGTTACACGTTCCATTACACTGGAATAGAGATAGAAAAGGGTTACAAAGGAACCTCTGAATAATGGACCCAGCCTTTTGTCCTTTGCGTGCAAGGTTTGTCCTCTATTGGACGGTTCCACTGTGACCTTGGAAGGTCACTTTGAAAGGGCTTACTCATAAACTGATCAAAGGAAAGGGATTTGTCATAGCTACAGACACTTAACTGTATATGCTGTCATGAGTCACAATGAAAGACCTTCATTACAAACTTGTGACTCTTGTAGTTGTCATGTTGAAACCTGACACTAACAGAAGAAGCACTAGACCTCATTGAGGTGTTTCTAGTTAAGTGGCTAGGACAGCCTCCAACCACACTGATTCTTACCGAAATTTTACCAAAATTTTCAGAAATTTAGGCAAACTCATTTTATATTACAAATGGCTGAAAATACTGAAAGTCACAGTAAAAATACTGAAAATGGGACACTTTGTATTGATATCAAAGTTCATAGGTCGGAGGCACTGGATTACCACAATGTCACTGTCACTTGCTAGTCGAGGAACTAGTAGGGTTGAAAACTCACCTCACTCCATGGTGAAATGCTCCAATAGAAGTTGGAACAGGGTTCAGGGGCATGGCATATACCCTTGACATCTGGTTGGATGTCCCTTGGACACAAGTTATCTCTCACAAAAATGTTCCCCATGCCAAATCCCTTCCTCACATGTTCGCACTTCAATTGCCTCCTATGAGTGCCTTCCCCACATGTTACATTGCACTGGTTCCATTCTGATACCACCCATCTGTACTGGCACAATTCCATACTGCATTCCCGTTCTGACATGGGCCTCCTTGAGGAATCACATTTTGTTCTGTCTTCTTCTTCTTCCACAATTCCTCCAGGAGATATTTTCCAACAAGCCACGCCTCTTTCTTGTTGACCACGCCCACAATCAACATTGCAGGAGCCCCAGTCAGTGAAATTCCAAAAATACACTGGTCCACTCAAATTCTGGACACTATCCTTGCGTAAGTTAAAGGTGAAGTTGATCCCATTATAACTCTGATTGGCCAGTATGTATACACCCACGCTTTCATCTATTGGTCCAGTGGTTTGAAGTGACTCCGCCCCATTCTGTAGATCTCTCTCGTATGTCCATAAGTTTCCTCCGAATGTGAAGGTTTTGCTGTGCTGGACTATGAACTTCTCGTTGAAGAGGTCACCGGACTCTGTTCCATGGAGGGCCAGGAAATTGCTGCGAGATGGCATGACCTCCTGAATATGAATATGGGTGGACCCAGCAGGGAGGGTCATGGCGAGGTAGTATCTATAACCTGGGTATGGAATAAATTGGGAATGAAATATAATATTGGGGATAGAATAGGAATAGATTTGGAATGGATTGGGAATGGTGGAACAGGAATAGAAATGAATGGGAATGATGGAATAGGAATAGAAATTGGGAATGGAATGGAATGATTGAACAGGAATGGAAACTATGTGACCTTATGACCTATAATACTTACGTCCTGGATTTTCTACTTGGTTGAAGGATCCTGCAACTCTCGTACAAGTGGTTCCATTCCCACACCACACACCGCACTCATCCCTCCTCGACTCTGTTCCTAACTCCCCATCACAGCTGGTCGGTTTGCACTTCCCTGAGAGACACACCCCTTGGGATTGAGCAGAGTCGGTGAGACAAGGGGTACCGTTGGGAAGGTAGTTGAGGGTAGTGGTGGTCACAACTGACTGCTCTGCGTCCATGGGGATGCAGTGAGATATACAGACATCCAGACCCAAATGGATAATACGATCTGTAAGGATTTGTTAATAAATTCTGTTCATTAGAGGAGAACTGAGAGTATTCATAATGCCACATAATAATTCCTCTAATAATATGAAGAAGCATACTGCACCACGTCACCACTCCAACACTTTGATATAGTTTTAATGTGATTAGTTGACCTGAAGAATGAGGTGGGGACCTCAGAGAACAGGAAGGTTCCATCACTCTTTCATGACTTAAAACATGAGAGAATGAAGGACTTGTTGCAAAATTATGTTATGTCAGAGTTTAATTGCTTAGAAGCATTAATTAGAGTCTGGCATCAGAACAGTGAAACAATGAGAAGGGGATGGAGTTACTTGCTCACCTAAAGGGACTGCCTTCCACACGGAGTGTCGTGCATTTGGAGGATATAGCTCGCAGTACTGCTGACGGATGTCCCTCTCCTGACTGCAGGCGTGTTGGTTGCAAGTCCGATACTGACGCCTCTCTCCAAGACAATAGTGGCCCCCATTCTTAGGACTATAAGAATAATAATCAATACAACACTGTTACTATGGTAGCAGATAACCATGGTAATAGAAGAGCCAGGTATTTTTGGGGTAGGAATTGTCATCATTAATTAGTAGTGGGAGTATTAGGAAATAAATTATGCCACTAAAGTTTATTGTTAATAACTGGTAGCAACTGATTCATTACCAAGAAATCAATATGTATCTTTAACGTGAAATCTGATCAATTAGTGACCAATTAAGGACTCTCTGTGTGTGTCAATAATGAGCTTGAGGTGTGTGCAGTCATGGACCCAGAAGTTAACTATGTATTGGAATACTTTAATTAGCCCTTGCAGCATAATCCATAAGTCTATTCTATTAGGGCACAGCTGCTTGTTTCACAACAATGAAGTGGATAACTTAATAAGAGAGACAAGGACTAATATTCCTGCCAGTAATGGGACACCACATACACTTCCCATGGTACAATAATGCAGTTACTTAAGGAGAAGAGTCTTGTCAAGCAGCCAATGTAATTCAACAAAAGAATTAAGTAGTTAGCTGGCACTATGGTCTGGCACTATGGTCGGTAACCTTTACACGTACCAGCTAAGTTAATTAACACCTGTCACTGTCTATTGGGTGGATGCTTGGAGTCAGGGAGTGATGTGATAAAGGGAAATTGAAGTACCTTGATTAATTACATCTTAGGTATTAGTCAGGGGACCAATCACACCCACCCTTTCCTCAAAGCTAGCTTGAGAGAAAAAAGCTGACTGCCATATTAAGTTCAGGGTGGCGCCTCAGATCTTTCTCTCCTCCAGAGTTGCAAATCTTTAATGTTAATTAACGAGTTTTGGGAGGCATTGAATTAGCTCTTAAAGTTTTGACTGCCATAATTTAGTTAAATGTTCTTATCACCTTTAAAGAACACTTAGTGACTATGGGATGCACGTAGGGATCATCTATCAAGAGTTCTTACATCTTTTAATTTGTGTGTGTGATCAATTGTAGGAGTCAAGATGCCATGGTTCATTGACACTCCCTTTCCTCTGAATTTGATCAAATGCATTTTACGTACCTTGGAGAGTTACATTCCCGATCTCTGTACTTGATTCCTGTTCCACAGGAAAAGCTGCAGTTGGTCCACTCTCCCCATAGGCCCCACCCACCATCCACGGGGGTCTCAACTTCCTTGTACGTGACGCACCTCCCTTGGTAGCACACGCCCATTTCCGTGGATGAGATATTGCATTCTGTTCCAGGGGCAGGGGGGATCAGGAGGTTGGCACATGGGGCACTCTCGTCTGAACGACACCACATGGTTGCACATTCATTCTGAAATAAGTTGTGATCAAATTTAATCACATGACTGACTCAGTCGTTGACCGACTTACTGGTTTTCCAGCACAATGGGAAGCCGTGGGTCCCATCTGCAGCTGACACTGTTCGCTAGGTGTGTACTCATTGCCCGGGAGGAGCAGTCCAGTGGAGAACCACCTAGCATTCCTGGGGGGACGGTTGGACAGACACTGGCTCTCTGGTGAGCTGCAAAGGAGAGGAGTCTGTTCCATCATCATTATCAACAACAACAACAACAATGGAAACAATAACAACAACAACAACAACAACAACAAGAGGACCTTTCCCGTGCACAATAATAAGTTGAATGTGTTACCTGAAGAATTTAGTTAGCTGCTGCCTGCTACACTCTGACCAGAGGTGAGGGTTTGCTGATTCAGCAAAACTAGGGGCCATAATGAACTTGCCGTTTGATTTGCAGCGAGTGTTTGGATCCCCATCATGTCGAATATTGAGACTAAAAAAGGGGGAGGGGAGGGGAGGGGAGGGGGAGGGGGAGGGGAGGGGAGGGGGAGGTAATAACCAGTACATAATATTATGTGGAATTATTGTTCTGATATTATGGTGACTTACTTGTGTCCTATTTCATGAGCAATGGTGAAGGCAGTACTGAGTCCACTGTCTCTGTTGATGTTGCATCCCTTGCCAGGCTTGCACACGCTGCCAATGTCGCCCATGCCTGCACGCAGTGTCAGCATTATAATTAAAACAAAGGGATGGTGATTAGTCCTCTATGAAGCTATTAGTCACACTACAAGAGTAACAAGTGAAATCTCTGAGTTAACCTCCTACAATAACATCAGGGGCTGGTTGGGACCCCCTCTCCTAATTGGAATCCCAGGGTGACAGGATAGGCGACATCATCAGGATAGGCCACATCATCAGAATTGGACCCCTCCCTTTTGAATACCGGTACATATACAGCTGCTTGAGTTGCAGAGATTTTTCTTGTTCATTAACAATCTCTTCTGAATAATAATTGTAGGGGTGGTGGGGACTAGGCGAGTTATGGGAGGTATGGGTGGGGCTAATTGCATCACCTGACCTAGAATATTGCATGAGGTTCCTCTGGTCTCGCATATCCCCTGCCTGGTGATGAGGACTGCCACATCGTGACCCAACCCCCCATGGCTGGCATTGTAGTTGCTCGCAAAACTGCAAAAGTTCTGCAGAAATTCGTGGGCCGTATTGGTACCCGACGTAAAATCAGTCTATGGAATATGACACGAATAGTATTCAATGAAGAAATGTCATCAATAGGTTAAGAAGTAGTTATTAACCTGGTTGCTTTCCAGAATCAAGACTCTGAGGAGAACGATTTTGATGGAGTGACCGAGAGAGACATCTCTGTACAAGTGGGAAACCTGTAGAAATTGCACTTTGTCATGTCATGTTTAATACAATTTGGATGGTTTCTATGGCTGAAAATAAGAGTTGAGTAGGAGTCAAAGTCCATCACTGTAATTTGATATCACTTTTTAATAAAATGGGCAGTTGCTAAAAACAAGAGATATCTGATATCACATTATAATAGCAAGACATAATGAGTTTAATAAGGGCCATTACTTGCAGTGGTTTATGCTTGCTACAAATGTCTTTCCTCACAATGTTCATGAGAGTGAAGATGTAACTCTCCAACTTTCCTCGCTGATGATATTGCAACATACTGGCATCAGCAACCACCACTGTCTCCACAAAATTCTCACGCACGACAACTAGTCTCTTCTCCCTCAAGTGGACACTATATCCTTCTTCCTTAATGTTTTGCTTGTCTTCATCACTGTTCTCCTGGTCCCTGGTGTGACACTGAGTTGATGGAAGGCTAGCTTGGCCCTTGGTGATGGTATGCCGATGTTTGCGACCTCCTTCTTCAGACGTGAAGTGGTTCTTGGATCCAGAAGACGGCTCTATGAAGAGGTGACCTTGCTCTAGAGATATCACACCATGCTGTAAGAATAAACACCGGCTAGAAAAAACATGCTCATCCGGATATTTAATTAAGGCATGCTTGTGTGTAAGCTGACATTACACCAAACTTTTACTTTATTGCTTCATTCATAAGTATCAATCTGAGAAAATATACAGCTGAGAATTTTAAGTTAATCATCTCTATAAAAATATTTTCAAACTATGATACTTCTAATTATATTTATAGCTCTAATTAAAGAGGAATGCTTGCCACCTGAGAGAGTTATTGCACTGTTGAAATAACTTAACATACCAAGCCAGAACAGGCACTGATTGCTGTCCAGGCTCCTTCCATCATTTCTCCTATTGTCTCCTCCTTCTCTTCCATTCCTTCGCTACTATGGACCTGTCCTGTGTAGTGACACGCTCGTTGTTGAGGGGACTGGATCTCCACGGATCCATCCCCCTTGACGTACTCCACCAGAGTCCCCTCGGATCCCCAGTCTAAACTTGCACTCAAATTCAAGAAAATGGTCTTCCCAAATGCAGAGATCTTGAAATACAATTGTTCACTCTTGAGCAGAATGAAACCAGGATGCTGTGAGGCGTCTCTCCGATGGACTAGATGGATATGGAAGGAAGTTTTCAAGTCATATGACAAGTGCTTCCCTTTGCTGTCAACTCGAGATGGGATAGTGTCATAGGAAGAGGCTGCTACAAGTGGAAGAAGTAGAGAGTAGCCAATAAAAGTATACTGCAGTAACTATGCATATTTTACTGCAGTTCCAAATCTTCACTCACCATGGAAAGGTGCAGGTACTGCAATCACTTTTTCAAGAACGGCAGATCCTATCACCACAACAATCAAGAAATGATATCGCAAAAAAGAATTCATGCTTTGTATCTTTACGAGTTGCTCTTACTAAAATTAATAAAACAAGCTTTCTCTTTTTATCGAGAAATATAATTTTAATGCGCATGCGTATTATATTGATGACAAATTAAAAATATTGAACTATGAGAGTTGTGCTAGCTAGTTAGCTGTGATCTTGTGTGCCATTTTCTGTGCCATCAGTAGTCACAGGATTGACACCATGTCCTACTGAAGAAGGAATAGGGAGAAGGTTTGGCAAATAATTTCCCGTACGGAACTTGACCAATCCCAACACTGTCGCAAATGCCAACGATAATCCTAACACCAGAGGAACACTGCGATCTGTAGCAGAGAACAAAGAAAACTCACTGAGGGAACTGTTAACACCATTTTCATGGTATAAAATGTTTGTAATTTTATACTGTTTTAAATAATTATAATAACCAGCCATATGATTGGGTTCAAATTCCAGAAAAATCTCATTGCCTGGTGACAGCAGTGGGTTCAGGTTGGGTGAAATTTGAGATACACAATCATAGGAAACACAACACCAAATAAATCAACAAACATTTCCCAAAGGGCACGACCAATCACTCATGCAGGAAGAGGAATTACATCTGTAAGGTACAGAGGAAGTGAAATGTACACAAGTGGAATTTATAAAATTTTGACACACTTGGTGGCGGATTGCCATGAATCCTCCTTGTGTCCTTCAAGATCTTTTCTGGCATGCAAAGAGTGGACATAGTTGGTCATGGACATGAACAAATGCATGCCAAGGACATCACACCATTAATAGGTTCATCAAGCAGAAAGTAACCCCACCTAGGCACACTCTATCTAGAATAAGTGCAAGGATGACCCATAACCAGGTAATGTCTCTATGGCACTCACATTTCTCTACCAAGTTGAAATGACTATCATTGTAGATCATCAAACCTCAAGATGAAGCCTAAATTAGGTAAGAACTTTGCAGTGTTCAACCTTGGCTAAATGAAGAATTTTGATGATCTGGGAGATCATATTTATACAACACTTCATGCTTTGCCATATATGAGAAGAGAATAACAATTTGCCAATTAAACAGCAGATGGGAGGAAGTAAAGTAAGGAGATCTTAACAAACAAACTGCCAATCCTACCATATTTTCAATACACTATGGCCCATCGTTGAAAATAAACAAGATATTATGGTCCAGTGGAATGATGATAGTGGACCTAGTCTCCTTTGAAGTGGTAAATTTCCCGTTTCCCTTTGATGTGTGAGTCCTCTGTTGTAATTGAAAACAGTGGCATTGAGAGGTCCATGTTGATGTAACCGTACACTCCATGTCTGATTCACACCTTGACTCAAAAGGAGGACCAACACAAAACATGTTTCTGTCTATCACACGCTTTTTTTATTAATAAAAAAAGTGACCGTCTCCCCACACTCTCTCAGTACTCACATTTAATCCCAATTATTGATCCAGTAATGGCCCCGCTTATTGAGGCATTGACATGGTCGTCCTTATCCCTGAGGTAAGCAGTGGTGCACACACTACCAGCATATACACCACCTAAAGTGCCTGCAAACATCATCCACCACACATAACACTAGGGTCACCGGGAGAGTAGTTCAGTACTCTCACCTATAAAGATTGAACGCTGGAGAATAAGCTTGAGACAGGGAACAATCATTGGAGTGGTAGATCCCGGGACTGGGGTCAAAAAGCATCCTTCTACAGAACCGAAACAGGCCCCTAGGAGATCATATTCTAAATAATGCACACCGATCAACTGTTTCCAAATATAATTTGCTAGCCTGCAAAGGCGAACTTTGCACCATCCTGGATCATTTTCCCGAAGCAATCATCACCGGCTCCATTATGTCCAAGATTTATGTCCTCTCCCTGCTGCTCTAGCTCTTCAGCCATTACTTTCCAGATTTCAATGTTACTTTCACCATAACATTACGGATAATTAGACACTAACTGACGGCGCGTGCGCAGTATCATCATGTAAGAGAACAATCTTTAACTGCCGTGAAATACAATTTAGCAAGGGAACGGTTTAGGTTTTTAATCCAATAACAAGTGCCTGCAAAAAACATGAAAACATAACTTTGATTGGTAGTCCCATGATAGTGTTACCTGGAGGGATGGTAATGACAGCTTGGTGGAGTGCAGCTAGTTCAAACTCCTGATCACTAACGTGGAACAACAACTTTCCTTCCAGCACATAAAAGATCTGAAGTAGGGCATGACAATCCACCAATAATTATTGGGCTGTTTACAAATTACATACCATTTCATAGTCTTTAGTGTTACAAGCTTCTTTCACTCCATAGGGAGAGAAGGTAATGATGCCACTATTACAGTTGACACTTGAGGCATGCATTCGGGCGATGATGACATCATCATCATCCTGTGCCTCTTTCCCCACACCATTCACTCTGTATGCTGACTTCAGTGTATGAACAATCTCTACACAACGATAGAATAGGATGTTCAAATGAATAGCTGATATTAAACAAAACAAGTGGCATGCCTAATTAAATTGATATTCCCTCTCGAGTGGCTGCCAAATTAAAATGCTTCTTTGCTTCTTTCCCTTAAAATTGATAAAATAGGGTTTTCCTCCTGAGTGACTGCCAAATTAAAATGCTTATCTCCCTTAAAATTGATACAACAGGGTTTCCTCCTGAGTGACTGCCATATAAAAATGGTTCTCTCCCTTAAAATAGGACATGAACTAACTTTCTTCTCTTTGATCTCCCATTCCGTCAGAATACTTCAAGGGAGGGAAACTGTCATCATCCACAGTTTCTGTAACTTTTGTGGGCTTCTTTCTCTTTTTACCAACCATCTCTCCTCCTCCTTCCACAGGAACTAGTACATTCTTTAAGGAGTAACCTAAAAAACAGTTTACTCTTTTTAGACAGCACACAATCTTGTCATCTCACACTCACCTGATTCCCTGCGTTCGTACTCGGGCACCTCATTAACCCAGTGTTGGACAGGGGGAATCCTTGTACGGCGACTTCTCCTGACTCCTGGGGTGAAAGTAGAACGTTTTGTGAGAGGGAGCCTTCTGTACTTGCGACCTCCAGGACTCATGGTCTGGTCAAGTCTTGGCCCCACATCATTATCATCAGCCGATGAAAAGGAATACACATCCCCAGGAAGTTCATCTCTGTCAGAAGCACCAGAGAATTCACCCACTGTTCTCAAACTCTCGCTCCTCTTTTCAAGTCCACTCTCTTTCATTTGATTACTGGAAGTGGGGTTGCTGTGAGAATGCAGCTGCTGGTCTGATGAAAAGGAATGCAGATCCCCAGGAAATTCATCTCCCTCAGAAGCAGGCTCACCAGAGGATTTATCCACTGTTCTCAGACTCTCTCTCTTTTCTGAAGAGGAGAGTCTACTCTCTTTCACTTGGTAGCTGTGAGAATGCAGTCCGTCATCCTCACTACCACTGTCATCCTCTGCAACACGGGACTTGAAATTTAAGATATTGCTCTCTCTCACTTCATTACTGGAGGTGGGGTTGCTGTGGGACTTGAATGAGACATCTTCAGGAACAAACCATTGGGAGGAAGACGATTGACCACGAGTGCTTCTTCTTGTTCCACGCTGCAATGAGTCGTTCTTCTCCTCTGAGGGAGCTTGACGAGTGTGTCTTCTTGCTCCATGCTGTGATGAGTCAGCACCTATCTCCTTAGAGGAAGCTTGGCCAGTACGAGTAGTTCCACACTGCAATGAGTCAGCACCTATCTCCTCAGAGGAAGCTTGGCCAGTACGAGTAGTTCTACGCTGCGATGTCTCCTTAGAGGAAGCTTGGCCAGTACGAGTAGTTCTTTTTGTTCCACGCTCCGACGAGTCAGCACCTATCTCCTCAGAGGAAGCTTGGCCAGTACGAGTAGTTCTCTTTGTTCCATGCTGTGATAAGCCAGCACCTATCTCCTCAGAGGAAGCTTGAACTGTACGAGTACTTCTTTTTGTTTCAGACTGCTTCTTTTTATACTTTCTGTGATTGACAGCATCTATCTCCTTAGAGGAAGATTGATTATGAGTTCTTATTCCTCCACGCTGTGATGGATCTTTCTTCTTATACTTTCTGTGACTGACAGCATCTACCTCCTCAGAGGAAGATTGACCAAGAGTTCTTATTCCTCCACGCTGTGATAAATCTTTCTTTTCATAGTCTGGCACCACATTTTCACGTGATCTCATCTGAAGAAGATGGTTCAATGCTTGAAATCGAGATGAATTCTCCCAGTTAAGTGCACCAAAGGCTTCCTCTTCGCTATCACTCACTCCATCCAGATCCAGGTTATTCCTAACCTTTCCCCTGCTACCATTCCACATTGCATTCATGGTTTCATCCTCACTATCACTCCCATCCAGGTTCTTCCTGGTGGTTGCCCCAACCTTACTCTTCGGAGGCCTTCTCCTCCTTCCTCCCCCTCTCCGTTTCTTCACGGTTTCCTCCTCACTCTCACTCACTCCATCCACCTTACTCTTCAGAGGAGGCATTCCCCTCCTTCCTCTCCTTCTCCCTTTCTTCACAGTTTCCTCCTCACTCTCACTCACTCCATCATCCAAATCCAAGTTCCTCCAGGTGGTTGCCCGAACCCTACTCTTCAGAGGGGGCTTTCTCCCTCCCCCACTATCACCTCTCTGTTCCACTACAATAACCTCACTGTGATGATCACTTGTCTGGTCCACAAGCATGACCTCACTGCCACTTGGCTCATGTACAACCGTAGCATTCTGGACATTATGATCATCTTTATCTTCATCACTTGGACTGTCACTGAAATTAAGCCTGTAATAGCACCAGTACACAAATAGATGATGTTGGTTCCAGCCTAAATCAGTGTCTAAAGAAATTGGCATTAGACTCGGAGGGATGCTTAGCTCTAAGGCAAGGCATTTGGCAATACTGTAGGCTAGCTATGATTTGCTCAAAAAGTGCTTGTCAGGGTTTAATTCAGAATTTTACTTAAGGGTGCTTGCAATAGCAATGCCCGTGCTTCTATTTCTAGAGTAAGAAAAGGTTGTCCTGCACTTATACTGCAGCTAGTCAGATAATTCTTCAGATAGGATCAATCTACACACTATGTATTAATTATTAAGAGGGGGTGGGGCATGGTGTGGCTAAAATACCTTAAACCATTACCTCGTACATCTCATGAACCACTGGTTGGAATCAGCTCATTTTTTGCATGCAGCTTTCATATGCTAAGGTGATCAACGTAACAGTTAGTTTTTTTCTATATCTAGCTTAGACTTTTCAAATCACAAGGTCGGGCATGAAAAAATAAGAATAAACAAAAAATTAATATTGAAATTCAGAAAAATGTTGTTATAGAATATAGATAGAAGGTGTCTGAGAGAAAAAAATTATCCAAGTGAGTCCAATAGTTCCTGAGAATTACAGGCATTAGCAAAGTTGTTCATAGCACCCACGAAAATTAGGCGATATTAAAAAATTTTGGTGTATGTGGTAGTGACATGGTAGGATATTTTGCTTATTGCTGCTCTAAACAGCTCTGGAGTTATACTCCCCTAGCAACCATGCGTGGGCGGAGGGTTGCCAGCACCCTTAAGGGGGTCAAGTGCCTAGTGAAAAAAAATTAAGGAGGGGCAACTACAAACCAGTACATGTATGTGGAATTCTCATTTTGAAAGCTAGCTAATTCCTAGGGGGGGGGGGGGCAGAAGCCCCCCTCACCCCCTTGAAATAAATCCTGCTTGTATCTAGCAAACTGCCGCTTAACAATAAGCAGATATTTGGGTGGGCATTATTTAGAATAAGCCAAAAAAACCCACCAAAAAAAAACAAAAAACAACAACAAAACACCATTAGAACAGGCAGCATAGTGAGGTGCACCTAACTATGGTATGTCACACTCACTTGGAAGGAGCAAGTCGGGGATTCGTTGGTGGAGATTTAGTAGCAACAATAGGGGGAGAATATATATACACATCTTCTGTTTTTTCTCCAGTAATATTCAATGAATCACTCTCTAAAAAATCAATATAATATCAAAAAATAAGAATGAAATGCCAACCTCACCAGGTTCCTTGGTAGCTACATTATCTATGTTAATAACACTCTCCACTTTCGACTCTTCCTCAGTAGTGCTTGAGAATTCACTCTCTAAATCTAAAAGAACAACACATACCTATCAAACACAGGGACAGAATACCCGTCATCTCTATCTCACCTGACTCCCTGAAGTAAGCCTCAAAAGGCTCAAATCCGTGACTATCTCTAGGAAGACCTCTGTCCTCATATTCATTCCTAAAAGTACACCCTTAATACTTACAAGTTACCTCTTTTAAGTGGCTTACCCGATATACAGAAGAGCATTACCCACTCTAGGAATATGTCTTACAGCCATATTTTATTAGGAGGAGCCTAGCCGCCAAAAAAAAAAAAAAAAGCACCGTCGATGTCGGCAACGATGCATTGCACATGCGCAGTACAACAAAGATGGCTGCATTGAGGATCAGACAGCTTATGGTTTCTGGGCTGAGAGGGAGATGGTTAACTTCTAGAAATTACTCTGACGGTGCTAATATGATCCCATTGACTTTCAGTTCTCCTACAACGGTAAGTTTTGTCTTGCGTAAGTGCAAGATAGAGTAAGGTGAGCTCTAATTAGATATTGTTTTGTTTTGTTTTCTAAAGGCTTACTATGAAAACGTTCATGTAAAGCAAGTGGATGTGAGTTCTACTACAGGCAGCTTTGGTATTCTTCCCAACCATGTACCTGCAATATCTGTCCTGAAACCTGGCGTCGTCTCAGTCTACGAAGGAGAGAAAATCAATAAATTTTTTGGTAAGTTTATAGCTTATTAACTTTACAAGGTTGTGATAGTATCTTATTTTCAGCTAGTAGTGGTACAGTGACTGTAAATGCAGATGGGACAGTCCAGATCCTAGTAGAAGAAGCTGCTCCATTGAGTGATTTTGACATTAATGTAAGTTTAGATTCAAATCAAGATAGCAAACTCTCTGGTGCCCAGGAGTACTGTAGGGAGCACAGTATGAGCTGGGGCTAAGACCTTTTTGGGATCTCTAAGATAAGTCATCTCTGATTTTGTAGGCTGCTCGTTCAGGTTTGGATCAATGTCAGCAGCGGGCAAATGGTGGGGGATCAGAGCAAGCCAAGGCTGAAGCACTGATAGGAGTTGAACTCTATGAAGCACTAGTCAAGGCATTAGAGTAGCATAACATTGTATAGACCACAGTCGTTCAGTATTATTTCGTGAAATAATATTAGCACTAATTATTAGTACTACTACGGGTCATTGGAATCTTAGTTGACTTTTTGCCGAGAGTTGGGTGGTGGTTTTGCCTGGGCTGACACTGAGACAATGTATATAAGGATTATAGGACAGGAAAGTTCTGACTCACTTAGTTTTTCCTGAAATTGGGCCCTTTTCTTGGTGTAGAGGTGCCAATGAAGCATTTGCTGATTTTCAATGAAAGTGGTGCATTGTGAATTAGCCAGTTCTTTCCGGAAACGTTCTGATTGTAATAAATCCAGAAAGTGGAGACAGTGTGGATATCTGCAATGGAAATTGTGTTTCACTAGTTGAGTAGGGAGTGGTGGGCATATAGATACCTACTTCAAGTATAGCGCATATTCTTGCTTCTTCCAATACTGAAGATATTCCAAGTAATTCACAAACTCCTTTTCCTTGAAGTAGCCACGCTGAGCCAGAACTGAAGCAGTGAAAGTAACAGACTTCTGAATGAATAATTTTTAGACTCACATACAATTCAAATACTGAGGATTGGCCAAGCACTGCACAAACTCCAATTCCACTTGAAATCTTAATTTTTCTGGATCTTCCCCACCTGATAAAGGTGCTATGGTGCTTTAATACGTTAGACTAGTTTATAATCCTACCTGGAAGGAGTTCTGCCCTCTGAACTGGAGCATCAACTTCCATTCTAATTAGAGCTCACCGCATCGTGTCACATGATATTTACACACCTCCTAACTTACACCCACGCATCGATTAAATGGCTGCCTGGAGGACATTGTTGGGGAGGTTTCTACCTCCTCATTGCAGAGCGCTGAAGCCGCTAGAAGGTACCCTAGGAAAGTGTGCACCGTCCAGGGGGATATTTGGGAGCTTGAAGGACCGTCCAAAGGAGTCTCAATCCAAAGTGTTAAGTGGAGATGATGGACCTTTGTTTACTCTGGAGGGTAAGACCCTATAATCATAGCTAGTATGAAGAGAACCAGTTCACTCTGTTTCTACTCTGTTTCTTCTGCAGTGAATAGAATAAAGCCGGAGTTCATGGATGATTATATCAAGTTATCGTACGTTTTTGTCCCACTGTCATTTATGCATGCTGTAGAGCTGTTTAATACCATTGTACAGGGGAGAGCACATACCAAGAATATCAGAGAGTGACAAGTATCCAACCAAGCTGATTGGAGCATGGAGAACTATGATCGGTCCTATTAAGGATCAAACCAGTAAGTGATTATGCAGTGTATGCTCATTTCTTATCCTAATTTTCCTTGCACTATATCACTAGCTCACATCTGGGCTCACTCAGACTATAACTCAATAATGGTAACCCAAGATCTACTGAACAGTGATAAGGTGTGTCTTATGTCTGTCTACAGTGAAACCTCCGAACAGCAGCCAAGTTCGGGACAGATTTTTTGAGCTTTGTAGAGAGGTTGGTCCTTTCTTGGATTTTAGGAAAGGTCATTTTTTCCCATTCAATTTGGCTGCTCTTTGGAGTCCCCTTGTTCGAAAGATTCACCGTATAGACAAGCTAGAAGTTACCTCTGTAACTTATGCTAACACAGTCCTGGCAAGACTACCGCAAAGCGAGGAACAAGATGATAGATAAACGGAGCAGTCAAATTATTCTTCCCTTCACCTTTTGGGAAATGGCTGATCCTAGTGTCCAGCAAGAGCCAAAAGGTCTTTACGAGATGAGAACATATACCCTCAGGCCAGGTGCTCTCATTGAGTGGGGACAACACTGGTAGGTTTAGATGCTGTCTCAAACTTCTCCTCATGAAACTTTTTCCATAAAAGGCAACGAGGTATCCAGTATCGTAAGGACGAGGCTGTGGGTGGGTGGTTCTCTCAAATTGGTGAAATGCATCAAGTTCATCACTTATGGGGTATGTTGGGATCAAAGAGTAAAATAACACACTTTATGAGTGAAACTCTATCAGCTTACAAGGATCTTGAAGACCGTAAGGAAACAAGACAAGCTGCTTGGGAATTTCCAGGATGGGATGAGTGTGTTGTCAAGACAGGTGTGTGTTGGGTTTTTTAAAAAGGGGTGTGGTCTTACTGATTGTATACATTATCTTTCTAGTACCCTTGATTCGTTACATGGTTGTGAGGATTATTATCCCCATACCTTATTCTCCTCTCAAGTAACAGTTACTATATACCGATACAACTTTTTAAAAAATAGTCTTTTAATGTCCTCCTGGTGACAAGGTATGATCTGTTGTTATTATTTTTTGTTTTGTTTTTGTTTACTGCAATTTTTTTTTTTGAAATTTGTGAATTGATTAACATTGAATTGGGCACATGGAAGGCACATTTTCAGACTGGATTGTACATTATCTATGATTGTGCATATTCCATCGGCAAATCTAACCCAATCAAATGCCCAAATGTACTCAGCCAAGTTATTAAGTAGTTGGCATCTTCAACGGAACACTGCATGGCTTTCCCCATCACTTGAGCAGTGTGGCAAGGATGAATGTGGTAAAATGGCCGCCCAAGGTAAGGATGTTCCTGCTGTGTCACTAAACTCCACTTGTCAGTGTCTGAAGAGACAAAATTGGGTGAAAGCAGTTGCCATATATTGGGTAGTGACAATGCTTGGCCATCACTGTATGTAGCACTGAAAAATAAGAGTGGGACCTGATAGGACATGCTATGAAGTATATGGTACTCCATGTCAACTGTGACATCATCACTCTGATTTTTCTCAATGGATTTCGTATCCAAATATGCCAAATCAGCATCTTCAAGTGTGGATATGTCTCCTGCTAGGTTCTCTAAGTCGTCATCCTCAATCACCTCACCACTCTTCCCCCTTGCCAAATTCCGTGTTGTTTTCTTGACCAGGTAGACCTGACTGGTTGCATTTGAGAGAGAATTGGATAACCTTAGCTCCCAGTTATCTCTTATCTTCTTTGACTTCACCACAAACTCCTCAGCTAGTTTCTGAAAGTCTTCATAAGTAATGGATAATCTCTCCATTTTACATAATTCCTTTAATTAGATACAAATTGACAAAGATAGGTACTAGGTGTGCATGATGTATTGAAAAACGTTTTCTGGACCATTAAAAAAAAATGTGCCAGTTCAATAATAATTATATGCTGCAGAAATGGACATCAAAACAATCAAACATCAGCTTTTGATTACGAGAATTTATTTACTCAGCGTAATCTCCTGGCCTCTCTCTCAGACTCCAGCAGACACAATACATCACCCTCACGCACTGGACCTTTCACATTTCTGATGATGGCACGCCCATCATCCAGAAACTCCACACGCACCTGGACACGACACAAGTCTTGAAATCCCGATTCAAATGAGTCTTAAACACTTACTTGAGTGGCTTGTCCTTGGCTCCCTGTTCGCCCTAAGACCTTCAATACCTATGCCCCAGTGTTAAATCACTCATAAAGCTCCTAATAGCAAATAAACCCAAAGTTACCTTGGCGTATCTAGGCTTGTCCATGGTGATAGAGCGGGTCTGTTCTGTCTTGGTGAGCGTTTAGTAGAAAAGAAAGCACGTGGAATCTGCGCATGCTCATATCACCCAAAATTAATTAATGATGATGAAAACATTATTATTATAGGTCAACAGTGTTCGAGTTATATTTTGTGCAGTGAGATGAACTGTGGGCCAATGTCATAGGGGGCCTTTTTCGAAAAAGGAGGGCTGGTCACCACAGGAACTTTCTGAACAATGTCCTATAGGAATAATTGGAATTATTAATTGAAGTTTGTCCCCTAGCTAATTATGTACCTTCTGATTAGGTCTTTTGAAGAGGGAGAGGCAGCATGTCACTAGAGCCAGCAAGGCAAAGGCAAATATGAATATCATCAGTATCTTGCCCAGTAGTGCTCTATGACGCAACCACAAGCAGTTATGAAACCGGATCCTGTTGTCATGATGTCCACTTATCCAATGCATGTCATCAAGTGGGGAGTTTCCATCTCTGTCTTTAGTGATTTCAACTGGGTCTAGAAATGGAGAAATGAGGGATTAAATTTGAATTTGGCCATCTCATTATACTGTACTTACTTTTATTAGTAAAGCTGTATTGGTGGTACCTATATACTCCCTAGAGAAAACATAACAGTACTTGACAGATTTCGGTCTAAATCGTGTTGAACTCACATCAGAAGTAAAGATTGTGACATCTGAATGCCTGTATGGAGCTGCCAACCTGTTCATATTTTCAGCATGTTCGTTCAAAGAGTAAAAATCCACAGCATTGCCACCACTGTCAGAGTTGAAGATAAAGGACTGGAGCAGACTGGACCAGGTGGTCCCCAAGGATGGACCTATGTCCAACTCCAATATATCGCTACTATTTTGGCTGGAGTAGAGGTGGGTGAAGTCAGGGAGGGCAGAGTCAACAGTAGTGGTCTTGCAGCCCATTTTGCAGGCAAATTGTTGATCTTTCGAACTGTATGCCTCTGAACACCCTATAAAATCATAAAAGGTTGCTAATCACGCAGAACATGTGACGAGGACTTCTATTTTAATACACTAGGAAGGAACAATAATGCTTGTCAAGTGACATGGGGCTACATGCCAGCATTAGGTACATATTGATATTGTACCTTTATCCCACCCTCTATTCATCCTAATCATATCATAATGTCTGACACCATTCTCTTTATCACCAACCTGATGTACATATTTCTGAATCAGCTTTCAGTGGCCATGATATGAATGAATTCACTTGTGCTGATCTACACCCCATTTCACAGGCTCTGAAGTCCTCTGGCTGTATGGCATAGGAAACATAGAAGTGTTTAAAAACACTGAGTTTACTGTTTTATTACCTCTGAGTAAGTATGCTGTGGGTAGGTATGAGTACAAAACTCCTCACAATCCTCTGCAAATGGCCCAGCACTAACTCTTCCTCCTTCACCCTCTGGTGGAAGTGCTTGGATTTCAATCGTCCATTCTGCCGATAGATCTCGTGGAATTGGTCGTCCAAGACTTACTTTTAACAGAGTCAGAACCAATAAGCTAAGGCTTAATTTCATCATTCTAGCTGAAGCACCTCTCTACTAATTTAACGGGGAGAAGTCAGTCCATTGATTTTTGATTTGGGTCGTCTTGGAGCCGCGTCAGCAAAACATTATCTAATTGAACGAACTAAGCAGAAATTTTGAAGAAAAAAAAAACTATCACCACTTGCACTATGGCAGAGGAATTTTCTTCAGAGGAGCTTTACACCTGCTTAGTGAAATGGGTAAGATATATTTCCTCTCATTAATTTTTTTTAAAATGATACATTAGCTGGAGAATTGTCTTGCACTTGGTGGAACACTGACTTTTGAACCTGAAGATGTGAATGATGGCAATTCTTTGGCTGACTGTTTGGTGCAGCTGGTACCCAATTTCTTCACTGCATCCTGGAGGGCTCGGATCATAGCAGAGACTGCTGGGAACTGGAAACTCAAAGTAAGAAATACCTATATTTTCAGTGGAGAGTAAGGCATAGCTTTTATTTCTCTATGGTGATGAAAGACATAGTTCAATATAACTTACAAAGCCTGAGCTGTCTATATGATGCAGCATAACAACCTGAAGAAGATTCAACGATCAGTCATGGAGTATTACAACAGCGTACTCCATATCTCTTTGGAAAAATTCAAAATGCCAGATCTTTCTCTTGTGGGTGAGTCATGTGACTAAGGGGGTGTGCATTATTAGTGTTCTCATCCCTCTCTTTCTCTCTCTCTCTCTCTCTCTCCCCCTCCCTCCCTCCTTCTGCACATCTGCCATAGCGGAGTGTGGTAAGAAGGAAGACACTGCCAGACTAATTCAGTTAGTTCTTGGAATTGCCATCAACTGTGATCAGAAAGACAGTGAGTATAATTTTATCAGAGTAGTGCATTATATATTCTACTAGCCTAATATTCTACATAAATGCAGCAGAAGAATAATCTTGCTGATTAATCCTCCACTTGCAGCTTACATCCAGGCCATCATGGGGATGCAACAAGACATTCAGCACGTTGTCATGGGAGCTATTCAAGATGTGAGTGCTTTACCCAAACTTCCACATTATACTTCTCCCCTACTCATAACAAGTATTCTCTCTCTCTCTCTCTCTCTCTCTCTCTCTCTCTCTCTCTCTCTCTCTCTCTCTCTCTCTCTCTCTCTCTCTAGTTGATGAGTTACCAGACCCCTAGCATGGTTACAAGTGAGGATTACAGAGCACTGGAGGATGAAGTAAACTCACCTTTGTTCCACTTGTAACGTAGCAAACTCTGATTTGTTTCTTTTCAGAACAAACAAGCTCTGCAAGAGTTGGGGAGACTCCGAGAAGAAGGAGAAGTACTTCTCCAACAGAAGCACGAACTTAGCAACCAGTTGAAGGCAGCACAGGATCAAATCACCGACCTCAACTCTGAAATGGAAGCCCTCAGAAGTAGTGTGAGAGAAGAGCAAACTTCAGCTGGGTAATCAAATCAAACCCTTAGTGTACTCTTGCTGCTGACTTGGCAATATTCGACAGAATTTCAGGTGAAGCTAAAGCCCACCAGCTGCAAAGATCACTGGACTCCATCAAAATTGAGAAACTGAAACTGGAGAGTGGTAAGTTGTGTAGCATAGGACGGGGCAGAGGGGTGTGTAGGTCAGGCAGGGGAGGGGCAGGTGTGAGTAGGTCAGGTCAGAGGAGGGGCAGGTGTGAGTAGGTCAGGCAGGGGTGTGTTAGGTCAGAGGAGGGGCAGGTGTGTGTAGGGTGGAGGCAGTAACATTCATGGTCAGTCCTTGTCCTTCAAGTAGAAAATGTTTCTTTTTCTTGTTCATTAGAACGAGATGACTACAAGCACAAGTGCGAGGAGTTGGAGACTCAAAGTCAAGAGTTACTTGAGAGGAACAGAAGCTTGCAGCTGGAGAATGAGGAGATTCCAATACTCAGAGACTCTGTAGAGGAAATGAAGTACATGGAGAGTAAAGTTGTAAGTACATGATGAGATCCCCGCTGTTGGAAATTTGAGTGATATTTAAAAAAATCTGCTCTTTCAAAATGTCATGCTCACTTGTGCTGTATAGAAAAACTACGAAGCTGTGATAAGTCAGTACAAGAAGAAGGTGGAGGACGCACAGGAGTTGAGGAAGCAGCTCAAGGCTACAGAGGACAGAAACATCATGTATATGCAGCAAAACCTAGATCTGGAGGAGGTAGGTGGGTGTGGCACCCAGCGAGTCATGTGACATGACCCAATTGATTATCGGGAGCATGTTTGAATTTTGACTGCAGTTACATTGTTTGATTTTCAGGAGCTTCGTAGGCAGAGTGGACTAAGGAAGCAGCTGGATACTCAGAGACAAAAGGTTTTGGTGTTTAGTGTTCAAACCAGTTCATTGTGTGTGTGCATATTTGTTGCTGCAGGCTCAAGAGTTAGAGAATGCCTTGGCCCAAGAGAAGCTACGAAGTCTGGAGGTAAAGGACTTCACAAACATACGCAAATCCCCTTTTGAGTAAATAATCTATAACTTTGCAGGCAGCACAAGAGGCAGAGGAGAAATCCCAAGCTGTTGAAAATCTCCACAGCGAGTTGCTGGTGAGTTGGATATTCATTACAGAGGAACCTCCAATAAAAGCACACTCCGAATACACTTAATGGACAGGGCCGTAATGTGAGGGTATCATGGCATTTGTCATGGCTTTTGTTTATATGATTCATAGCAAGTGCGACGAGAGAGAGATAACTATGCTCAGCAAGTCCCCGGCACTCCTCTCTCAGGAGAATGTATGTTTACAAACAAGAATCATGGACACATTCTAAATGCTCCACTTATACATTTCAGTCCAAATGTTTTCCGGAGCTGGTGGGAGAGCTCCTGGGGAGACTTCATCATCGTTCAATGAGCCTGACTTGGGACTTGGTGGAGTGATCGAGGCCTTCACACCAGAAATGAGGGAGAAGGTGGTCAAACTTGAGAAGGAGAACCAAATCCTCAGAAGGAGGCTAGATAGTGCTAATGCTGCTGAGTCAGCACCAGCTGGAGGTGACCTTTTTGAATTGATTCCACCCCTGTAATTAGTAACAATTGTACTGTTTAGGAGAGGAAAGTGTGAGAGCAGCTGAACAGAAAGTGCTAATTGAGCAGTTAATGAAGGAAGGGATGCAGTGGAAACAAAAGGCCAGTGAGGCTGCAAAGAAACATGGTGAGAGAGAGAGAGAGAGAGAAGCTACTGTAGCTAGTGGGAATTAACCAAATCCCTTCACTAACATGCTAACTTTTGCATTCCTCTTAATTGACCTTTTTTAAAACAAATTATGGTAGAACAAGGCCTGTGTGATCCACTAGAACAAGGCCTTACCACTAGAACAAGATTGTGTGATCCGCTCTATATAGAACAAGGCCTTACAGCTGTGTGGTCCACTAGAACGAGGCCTTACCTGCATAGAACAAGGCCTTTATGTGTGGTCCACTTGAACAAGGCCTTGCTTACACTGTGTCATCCACTTATTCCACAGCCTTGAAAGTTGCTGCGCTGGAGGAGGTGAGGAAAGCAAAGGACGTGGAGATAGAGAAATACAAAAAATATTTGAATAAGGCAAAGAAAATCATAGAAAATATAGGAGATTCAAAATCACAGGCTGAAGATAGCCTGGAGGTGAGTGAACATGGGGTGTGCGGTTGGATCAGTTTGAAGGGAGAGAGAGAGAGAGAGAGAGAGAGAGAGAGAGAGAGAGAGAGAGAGATATTTCATTATTTGATCTGATTTCCATAGATACAAACTCTGCGTAATCAGTTGAAGGAGAAGGACAAACAGATTGAGCAGGTGGAGAAGGAATATCTCCAAGCTCGTTCTTCTTGGGAGAGAGAGGAAAAACTGGTTGTCTCTGCTTGGCATGAGATGGCAAGTTCTCTAACTTCAATGTATAACACATGTCTCTTTTACACCACCACCACGTGTATGTAGGGACTAATGATGCACAGACGCTTCTCACAGGAACGATTGCTATCCAAACACAACACCTCCTTTCTGGCTCAACAGAGACAATCCCTCTACAAAAATCCAGTTCCCATCAACACTTCTGTGGCAACCAGCATCTCCCCTGTTTCTGCTTCAGGGTGGGTTATTTATTTTTGACCTTGGCTTACACAAGGATCTGATCTTTCGATCCACGCAGTTGTATAAACCATTTCAGCGAGGGGTGAGGGGGGTGGCTTCCCTATGAATTGGCTTATCTTATGAAATATGCCGTGCCCTTGTGTATCTTACAAAAAAAACACTGCGTTTCCTTCAAGAAGAGAAATGCAAAGGAAATCTCTAATTTTTCGTAGTGTATTCCCCAAACCTTCAATGGTGCTTAGATCTCCTCCCTTATCATGTGCCATAAACCCCTCCCCCCACTTTATAAGAAAGGTGTGCTTTATATGAATTTTCTCTTGCAGGGACACAAGTCATTCTTAATTCCAGACATTAATATCACTATGGAAAAAAAAAACATTTTTCGGGGCATATAATTATAATCATGTATGTAATTTATGAATGAATTGAGACATCAATTATATTTTAAAAATAGATCAAAGGCCAGATTAAAGGATAGATGAAGTTCAAGACCATTCTTGTTCAGATTCATAGTTTTCAGTAATGATTACCTCGTACTCGCCGCACACTTCTCTCTTCCCTCCTCTGATTCAGTGTTCTGCGCAGATCCCTTCCCGGCCTGCTGGATGAAGAGCTTCCCCTCCTCCCCCTATCCCTCCCCCTGTTGCTCCCATAACTCCTCCTTTCCCAACCACCGCTGTCCCTTCGTCGGGGGTCCCTCTCCTTTCTGCTAGCCTCTCTCTCCTTTGCTTCCCTCTCCCTTGTTGCTGCATGTATCTTTTCTTCCATCTCGGAAAATCTTGGATCATCCACTTTCATCTCGTCTATAAAATTTCCTACTGCCAATAGAGGGTAATGGTAGACAACTTCTCCCGCATTGCGAGAACGAGCTTCTCTGAGCATCCTGGGACGACGACGGTTATATTCTGGTAGTTCAGTATACATAGATGTCCACGTTGGTTTGGGTAAAATAAAGTCCTCTTCCATGCTGGATGAAGAATTAGGTGAAAGTTTTGGGCTAAAAGGAGGAGAAAAGACTTCTGATGTTTGTGAGGTCTGGCTCTCCATTTTATTCTTGCTGGCTGAGTGGTCAGATCTTGCAGAGGAGTCGTAGTCTGACCTTGAAGGTGAGTGAGTCACGGAATTGTAAGACTGGTGTCGGGTTTTGGAGCTGGAAGATTGAGAAGAGGCAGAGACGTGGTCATCCATACTGCGATGCCTCGTCCTGGAGGAGTGGCCGTGTGGAGGGGGAGAATATTCCTTTCTTGAAGGAGAGTCTAGATGAGAAGGATAGTGAGGCTTACTTCTTGATGAATAATCTGATGAGTGATGTCGAGAAGAGGATGATAATCGTTGCTGCTGAACAGGATCTAAATTCCCAACGACACCTTCACCGTAAGAATCCAACAAAACGTTGAAGTCCACTCCACTTCGTTTCAGGACCTTGATGTGGTGCTTACCAGAGAAGTGCCTGTTTAACTCTTCGATGTTATTGACAAACACCTTGCATAAACTACACCAGACCTGTTTCTGGTCACCTCCACCCACATAGAGCCAACGAGCTTTCTTTTGGTGTTTTTTCCCTCTGAGATGGAGATCAAGATGATCTTTACCGGAGAGTTCCAACTCACACATCTTACAGTAAAATCTAGTTGCTCGTTTCCTTTCAAGTTCTTCATCGTCGACTTTTACGGCTTTAAAACAGTTGCTTATGTCACCGTAGAAGTCTTGATTCCTCTCCGACATGCAACAGATTTTTTTCTGGTGGTCTGAAGACTTACGATGGAGCATACAGTCACTTCCCAACAAAATCACTTTGCAAAGAAGGCACTTCACAACTTTGTTCCAAATGTCGATATTCTTGGGGCGTTCCACAAGATCAGTCAGAGATGTGCTCATACCAGCCACTTCGAGTTTTTTTCGGTGTCTTGACCCTCCAAAGTGGTCTTGCAGGGCTTCAAAACTCGGGGCTTCCACGTCACAAACCTCACAGTAGAGGATCTTGGCACCTCCTTTACGTGCCCCCCAATCGTCTTCTTCGTCTCCGCTACTCACCATCTCTAAGCCCTCGCTTTCAGAGTAGTACTCCATCGGCTCGCACTTAAAATCCCTCGAATCTCTCCGATCCATGGTTAACGTTTGTGCTGTGGTGGGCGTTAAAATGTGGTTCTTGGTCGAGTACCACTAGGCATCTAAAGCTGCTTGGATATCAATGTGCAGTCTGCCTCGTGAGACTATTGCAGCCCACTTGCTTCTTTGTACTTCAGACGCTGCCACGTGGGCTGAAAAAATGGGGCGAGACCGACGGTCTAATTATGGTGATTTTGAACTTTGAACTTGGAGGGAAATTTAAAGCCACTGGTCTGAGTGAGGGAGAAAATGGTGAGCCCATGCCCAGCTGTAGTATTAACACTATGTATTAGCCTGTATATTCAGCACAAATTACCCATATACTCACTGACAGAGACGGTCGTGTGCCCCAAGCCAAGTTCTGAAAAGAAAGCATGAATACCCTCAGGAAAATGCTGGAGTACCCGCAAAGGTGAATTTTCATTCAGTCTCTCATGATTTTAGCCAGAATAAATTTTTCAAATAGAAGTCACGTTTGATGCCACGGAGGCAACCCTTGTTGCCTAGCAACATAGGACCGCCTGTAAGGGAGGAATCCTCTGTAGGAGAAAGCACAGGAGAGATCCCCACAACACTCTCTTCACATGTAAGTGGTAAATACAACTCTTACTTCCTTCAAAAATATATATATATAATAGGAAGAGAGAATACAAGCCATACTGAGTAAGCCTTTCAAAGTACCCATGGCTAATTATACTGGTGGGTGTGGTCTAAGGCGTGGTCTCGGTATGCGAAGGGGAAGTTATGTACGAGCATCCCTTCATGACCCATTTGAGGAGGGAGCTCTGGTCTTGTATACCCCTAAGGAGATGTCTGCTCATGAACAACTAACTGTTGATAGGTAAGGCGTTTGGGAATAGAGGTTGCCCCTTTAATTATGTCATTTATTGTGCAGCACCAAGCAAGAAATTCATGGTGAGCACATATTATGGTTCAAAGTATGTTAATTTTTTCATTCCGGTTCCAGTTGTAGTGGATCCAGTCTTGTCACGCGTCCTTCGTCCTCATCAGAGGGAAGGGGTGAAGTTTATGTGGGACTGTGTGACAGGAGCCACAATCCCTGACAACTATGGTTGCATCATGGCAGATGAAATGGTATAGATGTGATCACAAGAATAGTGACACTTTCAGTCACACACTCACCTTGTCTAAACTTATCATCTCATACTATATGCACCACAGGGTCTAGGGAAAACTCTACAGTGTATTGCTCTCATGTGGACACTGTTGAAACAAGGACCTAATGGTGAGTAGGTGTGGTCAATCATACCTCACTCTTAAAAGCTTGTATTCAGCTTCTCCTGTGATAGACAAGGCCATTGTAGTCACTCCCTCCAGTTTGGTGAAGGTACGCGCAGCCTCGCTTTTACAGGCTTTCAATATAACATGCACCATTGTACTCTAGAATTGGCAGAAGGAGATTAGCAAGTGGTTGGGTGGACGTGTTCATTCAGTTTCCATCGACTCTGGTTCAAAGGATAAGATAGATAAGGAGCTGGCCAGGTTCATGAGTCAACATGGCAGACGGATAGCCACACCTATTCTCATCATCTCCTATGAGACGTTTCGCCTTCACGCCAAAGTCCTCCACAGTGGCAAGGTTGGCCTGGTCATCTGTGATGAGGTAAGTATTTAAATCTCAACCTTCATCATTATGTGCAATGTCTACCACACCCCTCTTGTAATAATGTGATAGATTTGTCAGGTCATGTGATCCATTTATCATGTCATGTGATCAAATCCCAGAGCTAATTTAATTTGGTGACACATTCCCTGACACCCAGTATCTAGTTCTGGACCCCTGCCTTTATGATGTGCCACACCCACTACCTGTGTCCAGGGTCATCGATTGAAGAACTGTGAGAATCAGACATACACAGCCTTGAGTCAACTTTTGACTCCACGTCGCATCCTCCTCTCAGGCACTCCCATCCAGAACGACCTCCTGGAGTACTTTAGTCTCCTCCACTTCATTAACACTGGAATACTAGGGACTACCTCAGAGTTCAAACGCAGATTTGAGACCCCCATATTGAGAGGGCGGGATGCTTGTGCAACTGACAAGGAGACTAGTCTTGGACAACAGAGATTAGCTGAATTAGCAGATTTAGTCAACAGGTGAATCAATTCAACAATAACAAGTGGGGATTTACTCCTGGTATTGGTGGGCTCTATTTAGAACCATACCCCTGCATTTTGAACTCGTGACTCGTACCCTGATATTCATTGCAGATGTATCATTCGTCGCACGTCTTCACTGCTGACCAAATACTTGCCTGTCAAGGTAGAACAAGTGATCTGCTGTCGTCTGACAAGCCTGCAGACAGCTCTTTATCGTGCCTTCACACAGTCCAAAGCCACCAGGAAGTTACTGCAGGAGGCAGATGGAAAACAAGGAACCAAGAAAACCTCCTCCACGGTCTCCTCCCTCTCTGCCATCACTCAGCTCAAGAAACTCTGCAACCGTAAGTAAACCTCCAGAGATACATGCAATAGTAAACCTCCAGAGATACATTGTAATTAGCAGTCCTTTAACTAAGGTATCGTATTACATACTGCAGATCCCATGCTGATCTACGACAAGGTTCTGGAGAGGAGTGAAGGATTTGAAGGAGCACTTGAGCTCTTCCCCGAAGGCTTCAACCCCAAGGAAATCCAACCTGAGTTCTCAGGTACAGTCATGTCAGTAATCCAGTGACATGCATGTCCATGCAAGTTAACTATATTACTACATGGTTGACTCATAACTGACCAATTGTACGAATCAGAGACCCATTTATCTGTGCTCGATTGCCTGACATGTGCTAGCCTGACATGTGCTAGACATGCATGTACAATGCAATTCTCATGATATTTTTACTATTATGACCCATTCATTAGGTAAGATGTCTGTATTGGACTGCCTGCTTGCTGTGACACGTGCTACCACTGATGACAAAGTGGTCTTGGTCTCCAACTACACGCAAACACTGGACGTGTTCGAGAGGCTATGTAGACTGCGTCGATATCCCCACGTCAGGCTGGATGGATCCATGTCAATCAAAAAGAGGCAAAAGATGGTTGAAAGATTTAATGATCCCGCTGTGAGCTCCTCCTCCTTTTGTGTCCCTCCCCCTCATTCATTTACTCTCATCCTTCACAGAGTAACGACTTTATCTTTATGTTGAGTAGCAAGGCTGGTGGGTGTGGTCTGAACCTGATAGGTGCTAATAGACTGGTGATGTTTGACCCTGATTGGAACCCAGCTAACGACGACCAAGCCATGGCTAGAGTCTGGAGAGACGGACAGAAAAAACAGGCTAGTCATTTCATAGTTCTTGTTAATACATATAAACTTTGAATTCTTTATCTGAACGTTGTGATTTCTCAACTTGCTGCACTGCATGTGGTAAAGGTCTTCATCTACAGACTTCTTTCAGTGAGTGCACATTATTATGATGATCAATCTCACCTTAATTGAAGGGTAGAGTCCTGCTGACTCAAGTAATTATAGGGTTAGATTTGGTGTAATATGTGCCATCACTGTGACTGCACTTCCCCATGTGCTCCCTTATACATAGTGCCACTACAGTCTGTGCTTCCTTATATATGATACAGTCTGTACTGTAGCTTGGGGAGTAGTACATATTTATGGTAGCTGATATGCCAATACTACTGTCACCTTTACAGGAACTCACTACCTTCCTACAATGCCACTTATAGTTATATCTGGCAGTTAAAGTTGACAGTCATGTTTATGATTCATACCCTCTCTTCCTCTCCCTCCCTCTCCACCATACACCTTCCACTTAGACTGGTAGCATTGAGGAGAAGATGTTCCAGCGCCAAGCTCACAAGAAAGCCCTGAGCAGTTGTGTGGTGGACAAAGAAGAAAATGTAGAACGCTACTTTTCCAGAGACGACCTCCGTCAACTCTTCCAAGTCAACTCCGATACCTCATCCGACACCCATGATAAGTAAATATACTCCTTTAGTGCTAATCCTGTCCCTACACCCATGATAATCCACCCATGATAATCCACCCATGATAAGGGTCTTCCATCTGATCCTGACTCATACATTTCCACCTCTAATGCTGTCCTCCCAATTCTAATCCCCCCATAATCTATACCCATGATAAGTAGGAGTCACTCTCATCCCCTAATAAGGTGGAATGGATAGGTCACTTGACTTAGATAAATCACTCCACTTGTACCACAGCTTGATGTGGTCACAGATGGGCAAAGCAGCTGCTGCAAATTTGAACCTTTGATCAATTCCACAACTGAAATCTGTTTACTACAATAATAATAATATTTTATAATTGGGCTGAAGACGAGGTGGGTCAAGGTACAAAGTTCAAATTGGCCAAAGGAGATGGGTATTCCTTTTATGATATTAGGTGTGAAAACATACATCTAGATATAAGTCACCTGCTTTCTAGTATATCAACCTTTCCACACAAGGCAGAAGTCTCTGATTTACTCCAGTCTGATTGACAACTGTCTGTGATTGGAGCGTCATTGTGTAGCAGCCTATGCATGACTTATATGGTGTTATTTAGCTTGACAGGCGTGCTTGTGAGACGCCTGATGGCATTATACTCTACTATGACCTTTTTTCATGGAAGTTGTGAGCAATGAATATCAATTTATTAGAATATTGACCTAATGATACTGAACTGAGGTAATATTCACCATCAGACAGGTTAGGTCACAGTTTAAAATTTAAATACACAAAATCAACCTTTGCACTGTAAGTTGCTGACTTGATGTCTTCCCATAGCCATCAAAGAGGATATAGAGTTCAAGGTTCATCTTCTCTATGTATTGCAAGTGAACTAACAGATTTCAATGATTATGTAATAGGACTTCAGTATACATTGTGTCCCTAAGAAAGTTTTTGTTTGGGATATTGCACAAACTCACTCCTGCAGCTGGGTGACTTGGGAAAAGTTTATTGAATGGTTGGATACAATAACACTGTGTGTAGTGCAATGCAGTTCGTTGTTTACTTTGTGATGTCAGGGAAAAGACTCTTAATATTGAAATATAAATGATGTCAGTGCAACTTGTATTATTTCATAGAAAATAAAGCAAGTTTGCTTCACTTTCTGGACAAGATAAATGACTTTTCCCTATAACTAGAGTACAGGTTTCTCCATTTTTAAACACTGAACTGATCACCCAGACACCTATCCACTCCACTTACCACACTCACAGATTCAACTGCAATCGCTGCATCCTTGGACGACAGGTCAAGGCCCCTCCCACAGGAAGTGATACGAACAGCGACCTCTCTCAGTGGCATCACTGTGGTCTGGACAAGAAAGGACTACAAGATCTCATCCTCAAGAAGATCTGGGATGGAAAAACAATCAGTTTTGTTTTCCATCATAAATCTCATGAATCAAAGATAGAAACAGTCTAACCCTAAAATTAGCTCTCAATAATCACAGACAAGGCAATTCAACTCCTTTATGTTTTTCTCTGTATTAGCAAAAATCATCAGTATGGGCATGGATTGCCTTCAGCCACTAGGAGAGAACTCACTCAAAAGAATGGCTGGGCTCCTCCTTTGACTATTATTCTCTTTGATTGGGATATTGTATTGGTGATTGTTTATCTGGGATATTGTTATTGTGTTTATCTAAGCTTTTATTTTTGGACTTATTGTGCTAGGGAATGGACACTATTAGAGTACTCCACACATCCATGGACCAATCATGCTGTCTCCATGCATGACATGTTGGTTACCAGACATTATGTTTTTAGCTAGGATCATAGATTGAACATGATAATGGTGAAGCCATGTCCTTTACTGGATGCACAAAGATGGAATTGCTGTCCTAGGCTTCAGAGCATGTCTTGGGCTTCTGATACCATAAAATTCTTGTGATGTGCTTATCTTAAGTTGTCTCATACACACCAAATAGTTGTATCATGGGCTAGGAATAAAATAATGAATCTTGGTGGATTGTCTTATGATCTTGATGCTCCATGCTTATAAGTCCGATTCTTGCAATGAATCAACATGTCATCTAATGAATGTTGACTTTTGGCCACCCTCTCTCTGATAAATAACTTTAATATCTCATTCTTGCATGCTCTTCAAGCCATGAATATCAGGTCCTAGACATGATGACTAGCTGTTTATTATTGGGAGTGTAAGAAACCCTCAACTGAGTTGTTGATCCACTAGTTGGCTCAAGTATATTATGGTGTGTACCCCCAATACTGTCAAGGATTAAAATTACCTTTCCTTTAATGTGGTCATTTGAGTATCAGAACTGCTCAATTCTCAAGGAAGTGGATGCTCCAACTAAATATGTGCTTCAGTGTCATCTTTGGGAAAGTATAGGACCGCCACCAGTGTTTTGTTGCATAGTGCAGCTGATAATTTATATTATTAACAAGGTGCATTACAACTTGATGACAACACAATTCTGGATTATTATTAATACACATAGTTGGTACAAAAATGAGCTGATTGATTTGGTGCCTGTCATGAAAAGTGAAAGTTACTGCACGATAATCGAAGGTTATGTTTACATGGAAGACAAAAATAAACAGATGGGAGAGAGACAGTTTGCAAAGTACAATAACTCAAAAAAAAGAAAGAAGTGAAGATTGCCACTCGAAATTATGTGAAGGTGGGTAGGAGGGAGGGGGAGGGTATAGAATAAGTTATGCTATTGGCTAACAGGGGAAGTGATGTCCTACTTGATAAGCCACCACAGTGGCGTGATCCAGTTTTCCTCTGGCAGCATTAAATTTGGCTGCAAAGTCTGGGTTTTGACGAGATTCTCTTCTGATATCAATGTTCTCCTCTAGACATTGTGTTCTCAGTACTCTTTTGTCCTCGGTCACCTCCACTGAGTGATTTATCAGACAAGCTGTCACTGTCTGTGCCGATAACTTGGACCTCAGCTTCTCCTGGTGCTCATTCAGCACTTTTGTCAGGTGAGGGATGTTATCGCAGCAAGATTTGAGAGTCGATTTTTTCTCTGTCTCTTTGCTACCCATCACTTTGTCAGAGAAGTTATCTGAGACGCCATCAGATACTGCAAACACAATGTCACCGGGATAAACCGGCAAGTACGCATACGTCAAGTTCGTGAGGTCAGGAGAGGACCCAAAAGAGGGTCCTAACACGCCCCCTGCCATCCTCATATCCCTGACCCCATCGAGGGTGTGACAGCCGACCGTGGCTTCAATTACTTGCTTTGTGTGGGGGCAGTAGACGTAAACAGGACTGTCACCCACGGCACAAATGAAGAGTCCCCATTCCCCATGTGCCCCCATATCACATACGACAGCAGCGCTCAGGGTTGTTAACGTACCCCCTTTCTTCAAAATCAGTTCCTGAGCTTTCAAGGTCACACTCTCATGGAGAAGTTGCAGCACTGTTGAAGTTGAAGGATTTGATTCGATACGACCAGAATTATTAGAAATGTGATCCATAACAGCATAAGTAGCACAGCGAGCAGCTAATCGACTCTTCTTGCCCCAGTTGACTCCATCAGCCACCGCCATGACGCACCAGTTCTCCCTGACCAGAATACCAAACACATCCGCCACAGGGTCACCTACAATACAAGTACAAGAGGAAGGTCTGGAGTCGTTCCTCTCACTGCGGGCAGCAGCCCTGCTCTTTTGTCGATCTTCTTCATAGAGTGAGAGAGATATCCCATAAGCATACTCCCTTGGTACATTCCAGTAGTGACAACCTGCCACTTTCTCGGTGGTCCTCATGGGTGTGTCCTTTGCATCCAGCTCAAATCTAGTCAGTCCAGCATTGGGACCGGTGTATGCGGCACACACTTCACCTCTCCATGGCTTGATGGGTTTACTGGGTATGGCAGCAGTGCTGGGTCCATATAACATTCCTTGCTGGCTCTTCTGCTTCTTTAAACTGCATTGAATGTGGAGAAAGCACAAAATGAGTATGTATTTTGTAGAGGCCATAAAAAGTAATCCATCTATGGGGGAAGGAGCATGCTGAAATCTAGGCTTTTTTCCGAAGGCCAGACTTAAACAGAAAAAAAAAAACTCCGCCCAGCTAGCTATCTAGTACTCACCCGCCAAAAGAGAAAGGTTTTCTTTTCGTTGTGGTGTCGGAGTGGACAGTGCCCAACGTACCGAACTGAGTGTGAGAACTCATTACTTGTGTCATCCTTGCTTTGCCTGTTTTGCTAAAAAAAAAAAAATCTTTATATTTTATAAGCATGCGCTGTCAGCCTATAATTGGTATGTAGATGGCATGCGTGGGTGTTGTGGTTAAATTATAGTTGGTTAATGACAAGACTAGGAACAGGTGCCATTTGCAGCGCTGAGTGCTACTTACTTAGACCGCTGCTGTTGCTAATGGGGCCACATATTCTCCGTTGCTCTTAGCTGGAAGATGGCCTGCCTCAAGCGCAGAAGATGGACAGTGAGTTTATGAACTTTAATAGTGAGTGTGCTCTAATTGGGAATATACCACAGGTGGTGCTAACAATGATAGCTCTGTTGATGTTCAGCCTCAACATCTTATTCCTGATCGATTTAACTATCAATCATCAAGCACACAGTAAGATCATCTTCTGTATCGATGAGTCCTGATCCTCTTGTTGCTTTCAGGTCACTTGATTGGTGTCCTGCAGGACAAGAGCACTGGTGGGGGGTGGAAGGGTATTTGGAGTGGAAAGGAACATGCCATCAAGAAATTTTATAATGTGGAGGTACTCTCAAGCAAAGAGAAGGTCGAGATTATCATAGGAGACAAGGTAAGGTATGGTATGGTCAGCGGTTGATGGTGCTAATGATCCCTCACCCATCCTTTCTTTGATGTGGTTAAAGAGATGCCTAAAGATGCTCAATAGATTAACTGAACTCAGAGATGGTTTTCAGCCTTTTCCTCCTCTGGGGATTTATCACTCAATTAACAGTGACATAACATTATGTCTTAATATTTTAGCTCATTGACACAATGCTTTGTGCATACACCCTCTCCTCCTTGCCTGACGTTGCAGGTGTACAAAAGTGAGAGTGCACTTGGGAATGAGCGAGGGATTCATGTGGGCGTGCTCAACCAGGCTACCGGTGACCTCATGGCCACAGGAGTGTTCGATACATACAAACCTGGTGCCGAGAATGACCTTGTGACCTTCATTAACAGCTTAAGTGACGGCAGGATACTCTGTCTGGCCATCAAGGTCAGAACCCCTCTTCAACAAACATCCTCTTGCTCTTGTCTGTCTGTCTGCCTGTACACTTAAATGTACATGTCACATGTAGGATGAAGGAACCTTTTCCCTCAAAGACGCAGGGAGGAACTTGTTGAGTGCTCTTGGCAGTAGACTTAGCGATGTGTTGTCATGGAGAGATATGTGGGCTCTGGTTACCACAAAGGGAGGAGAGGTACTCGGAGAGGACATTGGAAAATCTGCAAGCATTCAAGAATGGGGGAATCCTGTCCGAGTTAAAGTCTCCATTCCCATACTTGATTCCATTGTGGAATGCGATTGGCCACAAACAAATGAGAATAAGAAACGACAGAAATTCTGTTCCAAATATGAAGGTTACGGTTCACTCTGCCACTGTGCCAAGCCTCTCCCCCTTCCCTCAAAGGCGCCACCCCTTATCCCCAATAACGTAGCTAATGTCCCTATTACTGTTATCGCAAGCAACAGACCACTCTACTTGTTCACGATGCTGCGAAGATTGCTTTCTGTGGCAGGGGCCAATTCTTCCATGATCACTGTCTTCATTGACGGATTTTTCAACCAGCCCAAGGATGTGGCAGAACTCTTCAACATCAGAGCTGTCCAGGTGAGTGGAAGAGGGAAGCATTTTTTTCAGAGGAGTTGTTAATGAAAAGATGAAAGGGGGCAGAGAGGAAGTAAGAAGTCAGTGAGTGTCTGATTTGTAATTGTTCTGGACAACAGACATAGACAAGACTCTTGGTCTTCATGTGATTATGAAATCAGAGCATGTTTTATATGGAAAAAGAGAACTATATAATACTCTATTCCCTAATTAGGGGGAAAAAAAATTTTTTTATCATATCATTTCCACTCCATATAATAGCATGAACCAAAGAGCCAGAAGAATGGGCGCATCTCTCAACACTACAAAGCAAGTCTTGCTGAAACCTTTGACCTTTATCCGGTACTAACTTTGCACTATAATAACAGCACAAGTGTATTTAGAGCATATGCACCAGATATATCATTGAAATCATGACATTTTAATGCTGTGTAGAGAGCAAAGTACATCATCATTATTGAAGAGGACTTGGAGGTTTCTCCTGACTTTCTTGGGTACTTCAGTCAGACCATCCAGCTGATGGAGGAAGATGACTCCATTTACTGCGTGTCAGCATGGAACGATCAAGGCTACGAACACTCGTCCCAAGACCCAGCCTTGCTCTACAGAGTGGAGACCATGCCTGGCCTCGGATGGTAAGCAGGCCACTGGATAGAGTCCAGCTTCTCATTGATACAACCCTTTCTTTCTCCACTGCTCTCTCTTCAGGCTGTTGAAGAAAAAGCTGTTCAAGGAAGAACTCGAACCACATTGGCCAGGCCCTGACAAGGTGGGTGTAAGAACTCAATCTTGTTCCACCTCTTATTTCCCCTTGACCCTTTCATTAAACCCATTCCCTTTTGCCCCTTTCATTATCCCCTGTTTCCCCTTTCATTTCCCCTTGCCCCTTTCATTAAACCAATTCCCTATTTCCTCCTTGCCCCTTTCATTAGTCACCAATTCCCTATTTCCTTCTTGCCCCTTTCATTAGCTATGGGACTGGGACATGTGGATGAGACTAGGGTCTGTGCGTAAAGGCAGAGAGTGTGTGATCCCCGATATCTCCCGTACATTCCACTTTGGGGCCTCAGGCCTAAACATGAACCCTTACTTCCATGACCGCTACTTCAAGAACCACGCCCTCAACGCTGTCCCCAGTGTTAAACTCAAGAACGTCCATAGGTGAGGGGTGAAGCTTCTTCTCCAGTTAAACTTGATATCTGATCTTTCTCCTCCAAATTCCAGTTTGACAAAGGACAATTATGAGTTGATATTACATGGCCTGTTTAGGGAGGGCAGCGTACTAGATCATAACAAAGATCCTTGCAGCAAAACCTTCATTCCTAACACCAAGGTAATTAACACTATTAATATTGGGGTCTTCCCCCTTGTGCTAGATGTTCATTTGTTTATGTAGGGGAAAGTTTATACTCTCTATATCAACATGACAAAATCCGATCATTATGAACATTGGATAAGGCTGGCATCTGTAAGTTAAACTATAGCCTTTGGCCAATTCATAGACTAATAATCATATTCAGCATTGCCTTTTGACTGCAAATTGATCACAAAACAGTTTTCATGCTTAGATTCACTTTGACTGAATTGGTCACATTAAAAAAATATTTTGTTTTTTTCCTTTCAGTCTTGGGAAATTTACTAGTTGCTATAATGAAACTTTCTTGTGACTTTTTAACTTCTCTTTTCCTTAGTGTTTCCATCTATGGGATTTAGATGCAAGAGGATTTCATAAGGTAAAGGGTTCATCATACTGCACCTTACTATGGTAACCACACTGTACAATCTCAGGGTTTGTGGCGGTTTTGGATAAAGGAGAACCATGTGATGGTAGTGGGTCACCCTTACTCCCCCTATGCTGCCAAGTACAAACCTCTTGGCATCGTCCCATTCAGCTTTTCACCAAAAAAATCATAGTAACCAAAAAACCACCATTCCAGCATCAAATCAAATCACTTCAGGAATACAAAACTCTTTGTAAATAAAAAGAATGTTTGTATAATATTTTTTTATAAAAAAAATTCATACATAATTTTTGATTCTAATCATGTTGTCCTACTTGCTGACTCAGTAAGTGGGTGTGGCCAGTTGTGGAATTTTTCATGGTATATTTCAGGATATTGTTTCTGAAACTAAAGCCAAGATTACAGAAATGTACTTAGAAATCGCATCAATCATGACATTTGCTCACCATTTTGAGTTTGAGACGTTTTTCTTTGTTTGAGATGGTGGGATGTGCCAGAATGCCCTCCAGCAACTGAGTCATGCAGCGGTGGGCGTTGGCCTTGCCCTCTTCCTGGTACTGTGCAGCGCTCACTTGACGGCAGTACACATGCTTCACCTCCAGTGGGCTCCCCTGCACCGCACAAGTAATAAAAAGCTCAGAATCCACACTACCATTCACGGAATAGTCTTTCCTTCAAGCATACCTTTCCTCCTTGTAGCTGTTGAATTCTTTCTTGGACTTCCTCCTTCAAGTCTTCAGGAACCTAGAGAGAATGTTCATTTGACCTTTAAGACTCTATATAATATAGCAGGGGCAATTAAACAATGGGACTTAAATGTCCAGGCAAAGCTGCAGTTTTGACTGGCCATTTTCCCGTTGGTCTGTTGAAATCAGTTCGGTGCTATGCCATCAAATGTCCCTGCTTCACTTCTTACCTTGAATATAGTCTGGTAGTGTTGGGTCATAAATCCCACGAGATCACGTACACCCTCCCCTTCCCTTTTCCCTCCTCCGAATGAAATAAACTTCCCCGACCTCCGGAGAATGGCAGAAGTGAACTGGTCCAACAGGATGTTCCAGTTTGACTGGTCCTTGGAGAGGTGGAGTTGGCAGTTGGTGCTGGCTTTGCTGATGAACTTGAGGAGGCGATGGAGTTTAGTGCGACAAGCCTGGGAGAGCAGAAGGCAGCAGAGCTGTGTGGCCTCTAGGCAGTGCTTACTCTTTCTCTCGACCAAACCTATTATCAGTCAAATCATCACAAGTACAAGAGGAACACAAAGCCTTGCTATTTAGAACTGAATTTCATAATTCCTCACTCATAATGCAATACAGTGGAACTTGCGAATAATGGACACACTTGGGACCCAGCCTTTTGTCAGAGGTTGGAGGTCATTAAGTGCATGTCCTTTGCAGTTCTCGGTGACTGGAATATGATGTCTTACTAGAGAGAGAGGTGTAGAGGTCGTAGAGTGCAGTGCCGATGAGTGGCCTGCCCTGAGAATGGAAGTAGTCCAGGAGGGACTGGAAGACGTCCAGTTCCAACCCACTGTAGATAGGCATCCCGCCCACCAGCTCCTCATTACAACTCTCAGGCCCTGGGGCATCAATGGACAGAGGTGAGATCAGGTTTAGGTGAAGTGGTGTACTAGTGACAATATTAACTCACACTTTGAGAGGCAGCACATGGCTAGGATCACTTGTTGAGGTAAGTCATTCACATCATCTGCAAAAACTGAAAGAATCTCAGATATTGGCTAAAATTAACATAGAGCTCATGTGACGAGTTATTTTTTTCCTTACTATTTGATGGAGTGGAGCGAAATGTGAGCAAATGTTCGTGCAGGTGTGCAGTGTGTGATCTTGTTGCATAATGGGAGAAGGAGGAGGAGGAGGAAGAAGAAGAGGAACGTCTTTTCATCATGCGAACAGGAGCTAAAGGCGTACTTGATCTGGAGCCACACCCACTACTGCTGTGCCTTCCCATGGCAGCCCAACAGGTCCTGGCAGCAGAGGAGCAGGCTCCTCCCACCATGCGAGCTACTGATGCCACATTATGAGCGATGTGACTCCCATCCACCACGTCAGGAGTGAGCACACCATCCAGGGAAGACAGCTCTATCAGTATTAGCAACCTACAGGTACATCAACACAATTAAGTCACATGTTACATGCATTGTATGTGATGTTGCATGCATATTACATGCATGTCATGTTACATGCATGTTGGACCTACCTGTTAAGAGTCAACTCCTTCCAGACTTTGGCCACTAGTGCAGGGGAAATGTCTTTCCCCTTAATACAGCCACCTCCAGAAGGTGACGCCAGCAAAGAACGATCAGTTTCCATGGGAACCACAGAACTGTCCCTCCTTGATTTCTTGAGTGGTGATAGGACCATGATATTCTCTTCCTCTGGTTGGACACTGTTCCTCAAGGACCTCTCTTTGTTGTTCTTAGATGTGATGTTGTCCTCATCGTAACTAGTAGAAGCATACTCATTGGCATACCAGGTCCCATCATACACTGAAACATCTTCTTTCTTCTTTCTTTTTCCAAGAAAAGTAGCAGCAGGGGTCTTTGCTAGTGACTGCCCTGTGGCCTTAAAGTGAATCTCTGATTTTGAGCCCCCCTTCGGCTTGGGGGAATTGTTTTCTTTCTCCACAAAGTTGAAGGGACCAGGTTCTGTGACAAAGTGATAGAGGTAGGGGCCATCCTCTTTAAAAGTGGACAGTCTTCCTCGGACTTCTTCTATCACATTACTGACCATAAACTTCTCCAGCAATTTCTTAACCTGCAGTGTAAAATACAATAGGGGTATTATTATGGGTTGCCCCTATTTAATTAACATACTTGATGATGTGAGACTGTGGAGAAGGAACCAGTAGTCTGAAGGTGAGCATGCAGCCACTGGATGGCCTCAGGTCCTGTGAAACAGTCATCATAGAACCGCATCTTCACCCTCCGCCTTCTACAAGGCATGCCACCTCTGAAATTGCTGATCACTTCTTGCCACTATTTCAAAGTAAGCTCATCAAAGTGCTACAATATCACTAATCAACTAATCCACTCACGATCTGGGTAGCTTTGAAAGGATTGTCCTGTGTAGCCATTGTACCTCGAGGCTAAAATTTTTTGTATTTGGTGCCGAAAATATCTAATTTGATTGGTCAACAATTATGATTGGGTAAGGCACGTGATTTATTGATGCGCAGCAAATGAGTTTAGCGATTCTTTCCAAACAGTGTACTATTTGTATTTGCTAGCTAGCTGGTTGGCTGGCTATGGCAGTATCCAATAATGGAGAAGTTCCAGGTACGGAGAAGGAGTTTCCAGCCATCATTACTACCAGCACTACTACCTCCAAGCGCTTCATGGAGGGCCCGCTCTCGAAGTGGACTAATGTGGTCAACGGGTGGCAGTACAGGTGGTTCGTACTGGACCAGAATGCCGGTCTTCTCTCGTATTACACGGTAAGAAACCCCTTCATTCTCACACGACACGACTTTACTACAGCTAGTTTCTGTTTTTTCATCCCTTCAGTCCAAAGATAAAATGAAAAGGGGGTCACGCAGAGGGTGTTTCCGTCTCAAGAGGGCTATCATTGGTATTGATGATGAAGACGACTCCACTTTCACAATTCGTGTTGACAACAGGATATATCACTTCCAAGGTTTTACACTGCTCCACCTTATTCTGTCTACCTTCCCCTCGTCTTAATCCTAATTTGCCTCATTTCCTCTGAAGGCTTCTTTCTCAATTACCTTGACAATTCTTAAGATATTTTCCATTAAAACATGTAGCTAAGGAGATGAGTTTACTTTGATCGCTAAGCATAAGAATAAAGATTACATTTCGGAAGTATCACCTAATGGCATGAGAATCGACCAATACTAGTCCAGTAGTGTTTAATGGTAAAGTACAATTCAGCTTATAGTTTCACCATATGTTTAGTTACATGTGAAGTGTGTTTTAGCATCTTTTTTTACTTCATTCTTCAGCTCAGAACTCAGAAGAACGGCAGCAGTGGGTGAGTACTTTGGATGCTTGCATCAAACGTCTCCACCAACCCTCAAGAGTAAGTTTTTGCCCCTGGATAATTACTCATTCATAGAGTAGGAACAGTACAGAGGTTGTATGTGCCCAAGCAATGAACCAGGAGGTACGTCATGTGTGTATTTTCACTATCAGGGTTTGTATTCACGTTGTATGCCCTACAACAAGTCCACATCTGTCAGCTTTCAATCCCTCCACTTTCAACAGTTAGTCAACATTGCCCACTGCAATAGACATGAGACATAATGATAACGTTTCATACAGAAGAATAGTCATTTCCTACCTGATATACATGATAAATGTTTATTTTAGCCCCTGGATATCTCCTTGCCCTCTGGGTCAAACTCCGTATCCTTGGACCAGCGAGTGGCTGAAACTGAAGGCTATTATCAGCTCCTTCACGAACAAATACACAAGTTATCAACCTCTTTAAATGACAGCGAAGAGGCCAGTCAGCTGAAGGACACTGCCAAAAGCATGCTAGAGGCTCTTAGACAGTGCATACATGTCATCAAAGACTCACAGTTATCAGATTCCAACCTCTGCCGCTCAAATAGCTTAGAGCCAAGTCCCGCCCCAGAGGACGTACCCACTTCCAACATCACTAGCGATAAGATACCAACTCCTTCCACAAGTGAAGGACCTTCTCCTCCCACTCAAAGGCACACAGAAACGACCAGTGAATTAAGGTATTTTGAGTGTAAATTTATATCACTTTATTTGTGGCAATCTGCCAATTTATCACTCAAATTGGGTGCATCAGGTTTACCACAAATCACATGCCGGAATAGGAGGGTTATTTTTATTGGGTTAATACTGAAACATTCGTAATGTGTATATTTGTGCATGAAAAGAAAAACACTTTAAGCATATATATATAAACAGAGAAGCAGTAACCTGCATATTTCGTAGTGGCACGGGCAGCAGTAAAGTATAGAATAGAGTTTCATTTTCCTACTTCATGCATTCTTCGTCTATTGCTTGGGGTCTATCTTTGCTGTCTATAGTGTTTTGTTTCTTTTTTAGCACTAGCACTAGCACGAGTGACATGGACAAAGACAGTGATGAAGAGTTCTTTGATGCTGAGATGGAAGGGGAGTGGTCAATGGGTGGGGGCATGGCCTCTTCTAGTCATCCCAGTGTCAGTGTGCCAGTGGCCGAGGGTGATCCTCCTGAAGTGGAGGAGGATGGAGATTATGAAGAAGCTGATGATACATCAGGTTTGCCTCAACACCCACAAGATGAGATAAAGGGTATTCCTGCCCTCTTCTTTCCTTCCCTTTCTCTCTCTCTCTCTCTCCCTACAGATGGAGTGCAGGCAAACAAAAGTGTGATAATGCACATGCTATCACAGATTCGTGTAGGAATGGACCTGACCAGAATAGTCCTCCCAACATTCATTTTGGAGAAGCGTTCACTGCTGGAGATGTATGCCGAGCTTTTTGCCCATCCTGACATATTTGCAGAGTAATGGAATCTATGTGTTCTTTTTTTTTCTTTCTGTGCAAGATTCTGAATCACATGGCATGTATCCATGGCTATATGTAAGCCCTATAATAGGTGTTGTTTCTGGGCTTCACCACTACTGATGCTTTTATATTTCATAACCAACTACTTGCTTGTACTTCCCCAAAAGCACCATTCCACTGCCTGGTACCGTACAGATAAGACAATAGGGGTCATATCATAAGATTCAGAATCTTGGGGTCATATCATCATGTAACTTTCATGTGATTTTTCCTCCCTTAGAATCCCCAATCGCTCTGACCCTTTTGAGCGGATGACGGCCATTGTTCGATATTACTTGTCGTCCTTCCATGCCGCTAGGAAAGGCACCATTGCCAAGAAACCGTACAATCCCATCCTGGGTGAGATCTTCGAGTGTTACTGGGATCTCCCCAATGCCACACGAGTCCCTCCCGATGACACAGCTAAGGTCAGTCAGGAGGGGGGAGGGGATATGAGCGTCATATTGACTTTGTGGATATCATTGATTAATGTAGGCAATATTGGAGAGTGGACCAGTACCCTATGCCAGTTACAACTCTGTCACTTTCGTTGCTGAACAGGTATCTCATCACCCACCAGGTATGTACAACCTGAAATCCAAATGCCTGAGTACAGGGCTAGCTAGCATATTGATCATTACCATATCAGATCTCATAGCTCATGAGACTTGTATTTATCTAAGGCCTGGATGATTGAGCACACAGCTTTTTTTTTTTTTCTATGAGGGCACCTTCCCCAGATTAAACTAGCTATGAGTTACCTTATTAGGAGAGTTCGTCTGTGTGGATAGCTGGTAGGAATAATTAATTTTAAAAATTTGATTATAGTGTCTGGATTTTATGCCGAGTGCCCTTCGAAAAACATGTATGTCAACGCATCAGTTTATACCAAATCAAAATTCCTGGGTCTCTCTCTTGGTGTGCACAATATAGGATCAGGTCAGTCCATTTTGTTGAAGACCCTTTACCAACATGTATTCAACATCTGCATGCAGTGAAGCTACATTTGCTGGACTATGATGAAGTGTACACGTGCAACCTTCCCAATGCATATGGAAGGTATTAGAGTACCTAAAATGTAAAAGTCTGGTCTAATATTCCACTCTTATCTACAGGTCAATTCTGACCGTGCCATGGTTAGAGATGGGAGGAAAGGTTAACCTTGTGTGTGAAACGACAGGCTATACAGCTAACATTGAGTTCCATTGCAAACCATTTTACGGGGGGAGGAAACACAAGGTCACAGCTGACATCTTGTAAGAGAGAGAGAGAGAGAGAGAGAGAGAGAGTAATATAGTGACATTTTTTCAATGTTTCAGCCATACTTCAGACATCAAAAAGTCGTTATTGAGAGTGGAAGGAGAGTGGAATGGAGTCATGATGAGAAAGCTCCCTAATGGAGTGAGTCCTTTACATGCCACAAACATGTCTAGCAATCTTCTTAATGATTCAAACTGGAGATTTCCTTCGATCATTTGTAGGAGTCGGAGGTTTTCATGGACACACTAAACACACCCACATATCGCAAGAAGCTGAAGCGTCTAACAGAACAAGACCCAAGTGAGTCCAGGAGACGTTGGCAACATGTGACTGCCGCTCTCAAGGTCAGGGATGTTGAGGCAGCAACAGAAGCAAAGCACACTGTAAGAAAGAACCCTTTGAATGATAGTCACTCACCGATTACAATCATACTCTCCCTCAAACTGTGTGCAGCTTGAAGAGAAACAGCGAGCTGATGCTCGGGAGAGAAAGGAGAAAGGGATGGAATGGAAGCAAAAGTTGTTTTATCTTGATGGAGATACATGGACATACAAAAACCCTTTAGACAAACGCAGAGCTTCCCTCTTCAATGGGAGCACTTAATTAATAGGCACTTTTTCTCTTTGACCATTTGTTAAATAATCATTCTGAATCTTGTGTTACGTACACTTTCAAATGTGTGGTTTGTACACCATATAGTGTTCAAAATAATTTATATTACGTCATTCTTGATTGCACAAAATTGATCATGAATCTGGTACCTGCATATCAACTATAGAATGAGAGAGTCATTGGTGCTGGATTCTGCATATAGACCATCACTAGTGATGATGTAGCAAGCCTATGACATGACAATAACAATAAAAAAAAGTGATTCTTTATTTAGCAGTGACTTGCTGGAATGGTTACGTACATAAACAAACTTAGCAGCTGCTTTTTATCATCTGAAGATTTACTGTTGGCCATATAAATGATGGAGCAATACACTCCAATCCAGGCTGCCCATTTCAACTGTAATTTCACAACGATGAAGCAGACACTTCAGGTATTTAATATAATGCCCACCTTGATTAGTAGTCCCAAAAGGCTGCAGACCATTCCTACAGCATTGATGCCTTCCGCTACAGAACTGTTCTCCGTGCTGTCCTTCTTCTGGTACCTCTTAATTCGATCTGTTCTCCTTGGATCGAACGGCATTCTGTTCTGTTTATAGTGTGCTCTAATTAGAATCAGGTGGGCATTATATTGAAGTAAATAAAAAATCAAGCGTTATAGCAAGCAGGAACTAAAAACAATGGGTACTCCATTCAAGAGAGGTATGCACACCAAGAAATATTCTGTATATAAACATCAATTGTGTGTGTGCAGAGATGAAGGTGACAGAAGAAGAGATGGCAGAAGCAAAAGTACCACTAAATCTTCGTGATTACTGTGCCCATCTCTTCATCCCCCTCATGAAGTGTCGCAAGGACAACTACTACCTTCCATGGAAATGCCAGCGAGAGAAGCATTCGTGGGAACACTGCCAATACGAAGAGTGAGTGTGATACCATGCAAAGGGGGAGGAAGGTACTTGAAGTTGGGGGAGCAAAAAGAACTTTTCCCTGGCATGCCCACTTTTTTGACTGCACCCACTAATTAGTGACTGAAAATTTGGTGAACATCCAAGGATGTGTAATGTGTGATTGTGTATAATATTTGACCCCCAACTTTGTAGTTGGAGGGGCAATTGCCCCTTTGCCCCCCCCCCCCCCCCCCCCCCCCCCCTGCCATGGTCCATACTTACCTCCCATCCAACTGTTAATGTACTTTGGAGAAAAAGGGTCACCAGAGTTTTGTCTTATTGTGCAGCTATTTGGATAGAGTCCGGCAGAAAAGACAACAAGACTTGGAGAGTACCACCAACTAGCAGCATCTATATTAGAATTCTCTTTGCACAGTGTATTGTATCAATGTATGTAACCTATGACCTTTCAAATTTGTCAAGCTAATAGAAATTGTCATATTACTCCACATAGAGCACCTTTTTGGCTATGGATCACAATAACTTGACCTGTCATCCTTTTATGAATGAATTGAATAATCGCTAAACTATGTCTTGGTTGTTCTGATGCCGAGGGAGGTTCTGAGTTCCTTAGTTCTGACTCCACCGATAACAGTTCTTTGTGTAGAGGTATCACCACCACTTTTGGTCTTGAACACACTCCCTCCCCCACTTCTTCTGCGAGCTTCCACCAACAGTGTGTGCGCTTTCTTGCTACTTCCTGATGCAGATGATGATGAAGTATCGAAAACAGATTGTGTCTTGATCTCCAAGCGTCTTTTCCTTTTCTCTTGGGAAGGGTTATCAGAATTGAAAGTGACGCTTTTTGCTGTCTTCACATCCTCTGCATGTTCAGCAACAAGTGGGACGGAAATGGACGCCTTCTTCTGCAATTCCTCTTCTTCCTTCGACTTCTGTTTTAATCGCACCTTTTCCTCCTAATATTTAGCAATCAGATCACGTACAAGATTAATGCATGGTTCTCCAAAACTTACTCTGAATTTTTTCCTCATCAGTGAATTTAATTCAAAATCATTCAATTTATCTTTTTGCATTTCCTATATAAAATTCCATATCACAACCACTAAATGGATTTCTATAATCCTATCACATGACATACCAAGAGCTTAGCAATGCGGGGGGCAGCATCATCTGCTTTCTTTTTGTCCTCTACTCCATGTTCCAGTCGGTACATAGCATCTGTTGCCAACTTCTCTGCTTCAGACTTTCCCTCAACAGCCATTGTCTCCCCCTCCACGTGCTCCCATTTTTCATTCTTGCGAGACGCTCCACTGACTACAACATAGTCCATATTCTGCAGTGGGACAGGAGGGGCAGAGTGAAGGGGCAAGGAGGAATTTCAAGGCTAGTTTTATTAAAACCCTGTTTTTTGCTCAGACCAATGACTTCCCCCCTTTTTCAGTATGGAGAATGTTTACCTTGGGGTCAGTTTGTATTTCAAAGTGATTGTCACAGAGGTGACACTTCATTCTGAACTTGAAGATGGGTGTTGAGTAGTAGTGTCCAACGGTTGTCTTCTCGGCATTGTATCGCACCCCCATTCCCACATGAGAGCCACACCCACCACACCAGATGTTGTACGGAAGCTCAAATCTATCAAATTGTACCTGATCAAAAAGTTAGATGTCATGATAGACTTACCTTATGATCATGATACCTTGGTCGAGCTTTCTGGCTCGTTCTCTGAGAGGGTGGGATCCTCTGAATGTGTTGATTGATCCCTTCAGAACAAATAAACAAAATTATTTATGTGAAAGTATTTCAGGAGTCTCCAGCTAGCAACTTACTTTGCTGGGGTCCCATTCTGGAGGGTAGTACTTGTTAGTGGCCTTTCTATCTGCCTAAATCATTATGAGTAACAATTATAAGAGCTGCCATAGAGTTTTCAATGCCTCTCACCATTATCCTTCACTTCAAACTTTGACCCCGGAGCTTTATGGGGGTGTGTCATGCGACGGGGCGGGGTTAAGCAGGTTCCAGGAAGTGGAATTTTCTGGACTCTTCTAGCAAGCAGGAGTTCTGGAAGTTTCAAGGGCCAGTAGTTTTAAAAGTCCACTGCTGTTGTCAAGCAAATCAAAAATCCTAGCTTGCCAACTGCAAGCTTTAGGAGAACTTGCAGTAAGCGCCTAGACCATGTCGTCTTCGAACGAGAAAAGCTCAGTGAGGGTCTTGGAGTTAGTACCCAAGGGGAATTTCGACTCCAGCCTCTTCAAATTAAAGACAGGTAATGTCGGAGCGCTTACTGGTTCACCTGTCAGTACTGCTTGGATTTCAGCTACATATCAATTTTCATAACAATACCTTATTTATTGTTTGCAGGAGGGGTGCTAAAGTTCACAGTGGCTCCTGTCCTTTATCCCTATGCCATACACCTTTTCACGGATTATCCAGCTCCAGGCAGCCTCTACAAACGAGGGAAAATGAGGGAGCTTGATTGGAAATTCTCTGCAGGACAGGCCATGTGGGATCCGGATCGCTATGTCAAGATTGAGCTGGAATATGCCGGGCCATACCAATTCTATTACACCAAGGGGAACGAGAAGACGGAGAAGGAAGGAAGCGGGTATTTCATTGTGGAGCCCGAGTTGGGTTATAGTCCTGAGGGGATATGTTGTCAGACTTACATCACGAAGCTGCTGGGTCCATTTCAGGAATGGAAGGACAGAATAAAAGTTGCCAAAGAGTCGAATTACAACATGATCCATTTTACTCCCATCCAGCAGTTGGGAAGCTCGAGAAGTGCCTATTCCATCTCCAACCACCTTCGTATGGACTCTGCCTATTTCCAATCAGGCCACACTCCCTCTGAATTCAATGCTAGCTATAGTGATTGTACGGGGAACACGAAGCAGCTTAAAATTGATTCGTCGTATATGAAGATGCATGATTTGGTGAAATCTATCAACAGGGAATGGGGGTTATTGAGTATAGTGGATGTGGTATGGAACCACACAGCTTTCGATACTCCCTGGTTGATGCAGCACCCTGAAGTCGGGTACAATCTTGTCAACTCCTCTCATTTGCGTCCTGCATACGCTCTGGACACAACCCTGGCTCTTTTCTCCCGCGAGATCGCCGAAGGGAAGTGGGAACATGTTGGTATTCGTCCCGAGATTGAGCACAGTGGTGACGTACACAATATCTGCTCTCGATTGCTAGACACAGTTCTGCCTCAGGCCAGGCTGTGGGAATTCTCTTGCGTGGATGTGGAGGTATTGGTGGAGGAGTTCAGGTCGGCCGTGTACCGCCTGAACGGAGGAAACCACCCCCGTCCTGAGGGCAAGAGGCTCTTCATCGTGCAAGACCAGCATTATCGACGCCTCAAGTCCACCTTTGACCTTGACCTGGCATTGGAGCTGTTCAATATTGATTGGTGAGAAGCATATATACAGTTTCAGGCACTGCAGTTTTAAGGTTGTAGTATTGTTATGTAGATTCCTCCTGCAGCTGCTAAATCTTTTAAATGTCTTATTTTCAGGCCGGGACTGGTGTGTTTTGAGGAACGTATTGAGCGTTGTTGCCAAGACCTTCGGGAGGAGCTACGGAGGTTGAATGCAGAAGTACAGGACAGAGTGATGGGACAACTGCATCGAGCCGTCAACAACCTTGCAGCTAATATCCGCTACCAGTTCCTAGAACACCATGGCCCTAGGAGGAAGAAAGTCACGGTGGATGACCCTCTCTTTCCAAGGTACCATGTTATTAAGGGCTTGTTGGGGTGGACAGGATGGTGGTAGTCTTACGAGTGCTGGCTTGTCTTACAGAGTGGTCAGTTGCAGCCATAAAGGGGGGGAAGCGAGGTTAGAGTGTGTCTGTCCAAAGTTACAGTTGATACTGTATCTGAGTCTGAGACTAAGAAATACCACCATATCACAATTTTTCTGAGAACTTAAAATCAGGTTTCTTTTTCTAGTCACTTACAGCTTGAAAAATGTAATTTCTTTTGCTAGTCACTTCATAGTTATCTTTTGCTAGGTACTTTTTTGTTATTGGTGGAGGCAATGATCTTGTTTGGAATGAAATGGAGACACAGAGAGGCCAGTATGTGCTTGCTCACAACGGTTGGGTCATGGATGCTGACCCTTTAGTCAACTTTGCAGCTGAGGGCACTAAAGTGAGTGATGGAGTTGGCATTTTAGTGGGCAACCCAATGCCCTGAATGAATGGGTGTGGGCGGGGTTGATCTTAGTAGCTGCCACTCCCCTTCATGATATTCGTCTCGGTGTGCAGGTTTATTTCCAGCGTGAGCTGATAGTGTGGGGGGACTCGATCAAACTTCGTTACGGGGATGGTCCCGCAGACTCTCCCTGGCTGTGGCAGTACATGAAACAGTACACTCAGATCATGGCCTATCTCTTTGATGGGTTCCGCATTGACAACTGCCACAACACACCCATCAATGTAGCCGAGGATCTATTGGATGCTGCACGTGAAGTCAACCCCAACCTCTACCTTGTGGCCGAGCTCTTCACCTCCTCAGAGGGTCGAGATAACTATTACGTTAACAGGCTCGGAATCAATTCACTCATCAGAGGTATTAAAATTTGTTCCCCCCACTCCACTCCCTACCCACCCATATCTACCATCTTTCCTATAGAGGCAATGTTTGCCTCCTATCCTCGTGAACTTGGACGACTGGTGTTCAAATATGGGGGGAAACCAGTGGCCAGTTTCTTGCCCCCGTCCATCAATGCTGTCCTAAAACCCACCACCACCAATGCCCTCTTTATGGATGCCACCCATGACAACGACCCTGGACACATCCAGGTAAGTCTTGGGAGGGAGTATGGTGCCGAAAACTAATATCAAACGTATCCCTCTCCCCATGGGATGACTGGTTTGAAGGGCTGACTAATCCTCAATGGCCACACATATCTATTGATCAGGACATGTGTTTATGACTTGACATTGTTTTTTTTTGCATATAGTCTCGCTCGGTGTATGATGCTCTCCCCAACACTGCCCTCATGGCCATTGCCTCTTGTGCCAGTGGTGGCTGTAGAGGCTATGACGAACTCGTACCACACATGGTATGTTCATAGTAGTAGAAACTGCAGGGAAGCTTAATAATATTATTATAAGAAACTGTAGGAGGGCTAATAATTTATATTGTTGGGAGTTGTAAATGTGTATAATTCTACATGATGGTATTAGTGGTTGTATTAGGGTCTGTTAGTGGTAATAATGTTATGATGTTAGTAGTTTGAATTAGTGTGTTACTTGACTGTGTTTTAGATTGATGTGGTGAAGGAGCCTCGCGTTTATTCTCGCTGGAAACCTCTGGAAATAGGGAATGCCAACTCACCCTCGGACAAGGTAGTGGAGATGGAGACAGGCATCATGGCTGCCAAAGCTCAACTGAACCAGCTCCACCAACAGTTGGCTGACGAGGGCTTCAACGAGGTCAGTGCATAATTAAACCCTACTTTAGCATGAATCAAGTCTTGTGACTGACAATGTGACAAGAATGCCGGTCCAGTGATAGGTTCGTGACACACCATGTCCCATGATGGACTATTTGGTCTGGAGGTGCATTACTATCAATATTGTTGTCATACTATTATCATTTGATCGTCATCTACACATTATGAGCATACAGACAATAACATCCATGTGTGGAATTTTTTTGTGTTTTTAATTAGATTTATGTGGACCAAGTGACGGAAGAGATAGTTGCTGTGACTCGGCACTGTCCGACTTCCCACCAATCAGTGATCCTCATGGCACACACTGCCTTCAACCATCCAGAGGCATGGGCCATTCCCACTGTGGACAACCCCCACACGCACTACCACCACGTTCCTCCCCTAACAGTCCCCGGCATCGTCCAGGAGATCATCCTAGAGGCAAGACTAGTCAAGAAGTCACCGGAAACCCCCGAGTTTAAGAAGAAAACTGAATTCATCAATGGGTTGGGGTCTCATGTGCTGGACATGCGCAAACATATTCAGTTGGAGGACTCACAATTCTGTCAACTGGTGAACCAGAGTAGCACTCAGGAGATACAGTTCAATGAGTTCTCCCCTGGCACCATCATAGTCTTCAGGTATGTACCCACTAAAACACCCCAGCCTGGCCCCCATATTATTATGTTGATTCTCTCGCTCTTTCCCTCAGAGTATCATTGGTTCCAGAAGCCAACACAGCTGTGAAGCTACTCCGTTCCTTCCTGGGGCAGTCCAGTGAGAGTTCTGAGGGGTGTGGCCTCCAGCAGAAGGTGAAGACTTGTATCAAGGGCTTGGATTTGTTGGATCTGAACTACGCCCTCTACCGCTGCGACCAAGAAGAGAGAGACGATGGAATGGGAGGGGGCACATATGAGGTTCCTGGAGCTGGGTCCCTTGTCTACTGTGGTCTCCAAGGTATCCTATCCATGCTGGAAAAAGTGAGCAAGATCATCTTTGTCATGTGACTATCACATGACCATTATCTACTGTACTGCAGGTGCGAGATAACAATGACCTTGGTCATCCGATCTGTGATAACCTTCGAGCTGGAGACTGGATGGCAGGGTACACTATTAACCGCCTCCGTTTGAGACCAGGCACCAAGCCTCTTGGAGATTCTCTCTCCATTGTCTTCACTCAACTTGCCAAACTCCCTCGCTACCTCAATCCCTGTTATTTCGAAGCAATTATCAGTTCTGTATATGATGATCTCACCCAGTCTGCTGTCTCCAAGATGGGAAGGTCAGAGTCCAATGATTGCTAGTGACTTGCATTAATATTGAACTTGCATTAGTGGTACAAGTATTATTAACTAGACTTGCATTAGCGTTCGTTGCTAATGTTCTCTGTAGGTTTGTGGCCGAAGGTTCCTCATTTGTGAAGAGACTTGCCTTGGGCTCAGTGCAGTTGTACAGCGTGTGTTGCTCTGCCCACCTGCCCCCTCCAAACTCAGAGGAGGAGCCGTGTGCCTCCCTGGCCGCTGGTCTCCCCCACTTCTCCACCGGCTTCATGAGATGTTGGGGGAGAGACACATTCATTGCCCTCAGGGGCATGCTCTTGGTCACTGAGCGTTTTGATGACGCATAGTAAGTTTTCAGTTGTCGCGTGGCCATTTCAGTGGTCTAATTTCAATGTGTGATGTAATTTAAACTTTAGTACATGATTAACTTATTTCATTGATAGTCAAATTGAATTTATAGCCCGATTTGACAGGTTTCTCTCCCCTTTTTAGTGACAACATTTTGGCCTTTGCTTCATGCATACGTCATGGTCTTTTGCCCAACCTTCTGAACGGAGGAACAAACCCTCGCTACAATTGTCGAGACGCCCCCTGGTGGTGGCTACAAAGTGTCCAGGACTACGTCAACTTGGCCCCCAAGGGGTACAGGATCTTTTACTCCGATGTGAGGAAGTTGTTCCGTCACGAAGATGCTCCTGCTGATTTTGAAGCTACAGAATGCGTTCCTCTTAGTGAAGTGGTCCAAGAAATTCTACAGAAGCACATCGATGAGGTTCGATTCCGAGAAAGAGGGGCTGGGTCCAACTTGGACAAGGACATGACCCCCCCTGGGTTCGACGTGCATGCTGGTGTGGACGTGGGGACGGGATTTGTGTATGGAGGGAGTGTTCATAACTGTGGGACTTGGATGGACAAGGTTGGCGAGTCCTCATGGGCTGGGAATAAAGGCATCCCTGCCACTCCAAGGTCAGTTATACTGTCACATGATGGGTTACATGATAGGTCACATGATGGGTCACATGATAGGTCACAGTATCTGCTTTCAACCAATAATTAATAGCTGACCATATTAAATTTCGATTCAAATGGTATACTCATGGACATGATGTAGGGATGGTTCAGCAGTTGAATTGGTCGGTCTGTGCTACTCTGCAGTCAATTTCTTAGCCAAACTGAACCAGCAGTCTTTGTATCCTCACTCTGGAGTCAAAATCAGCCCAGATAGAGAAGGAGGAGGTGAGGGGACCCAAACCTTTCTTCTTCCACTTGCTTTCATAAAGAAGCACTTAACCACTTTGATCTCTGTCTTACCTTACAGGTTCTCCCAGGATCTTAACTTTCTCTGAGTGGGCAAAACGCATCAAGACTAACTTTGAATCTCGGTTCTGGATTCCAACCGACAAGAGCGTAGCAAGTGAACGTGAGGCATCTGAGGCAAACTACATTCATCGTTTGGGGATTTACAAGGACAGTGTAGGTGCTACTCAGCGTTACGCAGACTTCCAGCTGCGTCCCAACTTCCCCCTGGCCATGACTGTGGCTCCGGAGCTCTTCACTCCTCAGAATGCCTGGGAGGCACTAGGAAAGGTGGAACAACTCTTACTGGGACCTCTGGGCATGAAGACTCTTGACCCCAAGTAAGTATGCCATGCTTGAGTTGTTCCTCAAAAACTTCAGTGAACATTTCATGTTTGATTCTACAGTGACTATGTGTACAATGGTTACTATATCAACTCAGTTGACTCCTCCAACTACAACACGGCCCGAGGCTTCAACTACCACCAGGGTCCTGTACGTCAGACCACACCCAGTATTCCCCTAGCTAAACCATCGGGTTTTCTTTCTTGAGTGACCCCTGTGCTCATTTGTGTGGGACTTCCTCATAATGTGTCTCCCTCTCTCTATTGTATCCCTGCAGGAGTGGCTATGGGTTGTGGGCTACTTCCTACGAGCAAAGCTCAAGTTTGCCCGTCAGAGTGGAGCGTCCGTGGAAGACACCATCTCTTTCATTCATCAGGTGCTGGGGAACCATGCCCAGGCCATCCGAGACTCTGCCTGGCAGGGACTCCCTGAGCTGACCAATAAGGACGGTGCTGACTGTGCAGACTCTTGTCCTGTGCAGGCATGGTCCATGGCAACACTACTGGACACACTATATGATCTCAAGCAGTTCCATTAATTAATATAATAATTGATACATTTTAGAATGAATAACAGTAGCTCTCAAGAAACTGGTAATAAATTTTTAATTCATATAATTATCAATTAGCAGTCAAATGACTCTACCTTATAGTAGTTGCCTGTGTCATTGATTAATCATGAACATAATATATAGCATAGGCTAATAGGGAAAGGCATGGCTTATTTAAAAAGTGTTTGTTTCTAAAAGATTCAGTCGGTCTTTCTTCCTTTCTGTTTTTCTACTTCTATTGCTACTTGAGCCAGGATTTCTCCTAACCAATTCTTCCCCTTCCATTGGGTCCTGTCGGTGGCTTTGGGGTTGTGTGCCCCCAGACCTATCCCCCATATTCTGTCATGAGGGCTAGCCTCGACCAGGGTTGTTCCTTTTGTCTTCAACATCTCCTCAGCAAGTTCAGGGTTCTGAGAAAACTACAGATCACATTATAAATTATTAGTTAAAATAATTATCTTAACGCTCAAAAGTGAATCTAGGCATCATGCTGAATGCTTAGATTCACAATTGAGTGTTAGCTATTGACATTTCGCAAGGACTTGATCGCTTTTTGTGATCACTGATTTAACAGTCAGAAGTGAATCTAAGCATTATGCTGAATACTTTTTCCCCATCTTTTTATTATGCTTGGCATGTACCTTTTCCAAATTTCCTTTTTTCACTATTTTCTTGCAATTCTGATCCCACACTTTGGGGTCAAAGTTCCTGACCATTCTCCCCAGAGCTTTTTGTTCCTTGGGATCATGTGACTGGAGAATTTTTTCTCCCATCTCTTTGTCTTTGAACAAAACTTTAAGGTTTAATCACATAAATGCAGTCAATGGACATAGCTAGTTATGTTTCAGTCATCTAATCATGCAAGCCAGACCCACTCTTTAATTAGTCTCGCGGGCCCGACCCTTTACCAACCGCTGGCCCGCGAGATCGAGACTACTCTTTAATCAGGCGGGGGAAAAAAAAATTCAAATTTTGCTGACCATGCAGAACCACTTGTGCATAGGAATTTGACTAGACCCCTAATAAAATAAATTTTTTAAAAAGAATGGGCCTGACTTGCAAGATTCACTCATCAGGATCTGGGGACAGCACATTTAGCTACAATAATACTTTCTGAATTAGGTATGTACAGTGTGATGTTAGCCTCATCCCCAGGCCTGGGGACGAGGCTAAGTGTGATGTCTAGTTTGTTAGCTTTCTAAGCTTACCTGCTTTCTGGTGCATCATGTATTGCTCTGCACAATTGTACTGCACTCCTTTCACTGTGAACACTGCATGGTGCCACTGACTGAACACACAATCCCTTCCAAAAAAGAAAGTAAATCTCTCCAAAGTCTCGGCTGATCTTTTAGTGACAATCTTACCCCGTTCACCACTCATTCTTGCTCTCTTTTTCTCCGGCTCAACTAATCCACTGGCCATGATTACTCTTTAATTGTGCACACTTGTTGTTTAACGTTTTATCGACGCGCGACCTAACTAGTGGGCGGGGCTGGGCTTGGAGCGCATGCGTAACATGAGTTCATGACCCTTGAGATCTGATGATGTCAGTTGACTCTGATGAGCTAGATGCAAATGTCTGTCAGCGAGCCGGCATTATCTCTGCCTTCTTCCTCCGAGACTGGGCGCCACGGCGCCCCACCGGAATCTCTCCCTCCACCAGCAGCAAGTTCACAACAGAAACAGCAGCAGAGACACAGGACTAGAAGATCACGAAGCCAGGAGCCAACCACTCCACTAAAGGAACGGTTTTACACCACTCTCTACAGATTCAGATATGGTAAGTCGATCTTTAAAGTAAAGATGCAATCTATAACCTTTAGCTGTTTCTGAATATCCTTCTCAGGGTGGACATTTAGATCAAGTGTGGATATTGTCAGTGAGATCCCTGTGTGGTTGCTAGGAAACTGCTACCACTTTGAAGATGCAGATCAAGGTATGTTTTGAGGATGAATGTCCACTGTCATCCATGGTCACATGATACACCACTCTTTGATGACGTAGCTCGTCAAAGTCGTGATGTTGAGGGAGCCCCCATCCACATAAAGGCCTTCATGGAACACTTCTATTCACTGGTATGGATGACCTATAGGACCAACTTTCCTGTCATTGATGGGACCATGATCAACACTGATTGTGGTTGGGGCTGTATGGTGAGGAGTGGTCAGATGATCCTTGCCACCACTCTCAACCGATTTCTTCTTTCCCCCACCTGGAGACTCCAAACCAGCACTTCTTCAGAGAGAAATCTGCACAGACAGGTACTGGTTGGTTCTCTTAGTGCTTCAGCCTAAGTTTTTCCCTTGTCAAAATTTTGTCACTAAGTTACTAAAGCTGTCGCATTTATGAAAAAGATGTTTGTCAATTATCTGGACAAGGACTAGCAAGGCTTCATTGAGGCTTAACTCGCAAACAAACTGTGTAGTATCATTATGTGTAAATCACCCTGTATGTAATGTGTTGCTACCCAAACATATTTTGCTTACCTTGCAGCCTGCAAGACATAGTGACTTTAAAAAGTTACTACATTAGTGGAGTAGATACTAGACTAATGGCTCAAGGGTCTAATGCATAGCAACTAAGTAACCTGGCTGCTAGCTAAGTTCTGTGATTGCAGATTCTTTCCTGGTTTGCTGATTCACCAAGTCCTCGCTGTCCTTTCTCTCTCCATGCTTTGATGAAGGTGGCAGTGAAGCTCGGCAATCGTCCTGGAGACTGGTTTGGCCCCTCCCAGCTGGCTGTCCTTATTAGGTATGTCATAGTGTCCCCCATGATGAGATGTAACTCCTTCGATCCCTCTCAGAGAGGCCATGATGGAGGCCAAGAAGAGTCATGCAGAGTTGGAGGAGTTACTGGTATATATGGCACATGATTGCACAGGTCAGGATCCTACATGATGTAATGGGTGATAAGGATGGTTTGCTTTGGGAGGTGTGGCACCTCCTAATACTTCCAAGGATACAATGGAAGGGAAGGATTGTCTATCGCCTATTTGATTTATTTCTGTCAAAGGGTATAATAGTGTAGAGTAATACTTTAGTTTTATTTTTGTGGTGGGTGCAGTGTACATTGGAGACGTATTGAAGCTGTATGGTGAGGAGCATCACAAGTCTCTCCTTGTGCTGGTTCCTGTCAGACTTGGCAGTGAGAAACTCAACCCTATCTATGTCCCTTGTGTCAAGGTGAGGATAATCCATCCACCATTAGTGTCTGCCTGCCTGGTGTGACTCGTTGTTCCCCCTCCCCTTTAGTCTCTCCTCACTCTGGACCACTGTGTGGGGATCATTGGTGGCAAACCAAGGCACTCTGTCTATTTTGTTGGTTTTCAAGGTAAGCTTTTAGTTCCTGTTTGCAATGACATTGCCATGGCTTAATGGTGTGTGTGTGTGTGTGTATACGTAGAGGACAAGTTGATTCACTTGGACCCTCACTACTGCCAGCAAGCCGCTCAAGTCCCACCAGAGGGTTCCTATAGCAAAGTTGATATCAAGGTAATCGTTACCAAGTTGTGCATTGGGACACCTACCTAGCAACCAAATGTTTCCTCTTCAGAAATTGATCACTATTTCCTTATGTTCCTGCTCTTATCTTCTCTCTCTCTCTCGCCCCTTTCTAGACGTACCACTGTAACACTCCCCGCAAATTGTCGGCCTCCCGCATGGACCCATCCTGTACCATTGGCTTCCTCTGTTCCAATCTCCAAGAGTTCTACAGCTTCCAGAAAGAGGCTGAGAAAGTCCTGGCTCCTCCTTTACAGAAAGGCGTTTACCCTTTCTTCAGCTTCTCCAAGCAGCGTTTGGAGCAAGTGCTGGATCAATCGATGGACATGCATCTACGGACAGTGGAAGGGGATCACCTGACCATGGTGGAGCCAGAGGTTCACAGAAACAGGTCACATAGGAAGGGAAGTCGAAAGGGAAAGAAACAGTTGGACAGCATAGATGGATTAACTTTTTGTGACGATGAGGATTTTGTGGTTGTGGATTGTAAGAGAGTGTCCTTGCCCGAGTCACCAGAATTGGATTCATATGTTGGACTTTATAGCAAACAGATGTCTGATTCCTCAGATCTGGATCATGGTACCAGAGAACAGGTGTTGAACCACACAGAACTGGATCACAGGAGGGATAGTCCCAGAGAACAGGAGTTAAACCTTACAGAACTGGATCATGGGAGGGACGGTTCCAGAGAAATCAGAGAACAGGTGTTGAACCAGGATCATGGGAGGGACAGTCCCAGAGAACAGGTGTTGAACCACACAGAACTTGATCACGGGAGGGACAGTCCCAGAGAACAGATCTTGAACCACACAGAATGGGAAGAGAAAGCTATCCACCTTGAACATACCTCAGACCTAAAGTATGAGGGAGACAATCAGATCTCAAGCTCCTCCCAGGACAATAAAGGGGAAGAGCTTCACAGTAAAGACCGCTTAGAACGAGAACACGAGGAAATTCATAGTCAGCAGGTCTCGGGTGAATTTGCGTTTACTTTATAGCATATAGGACAGGACTGTGGTGGGTTTCTTGTGTTCTTCTGTCTCCAGCACGTCTACAGTATATTTTATTTATTTAAAGAGCACTAAATTGTTATAACTTTTGCACTCTTGATTAAAGTTGAATGGACTTTGAACTTTTAACAGTGACTGTGGTGGGTTTGATGGTTGTAGCTTTTAAAGTGTTCATAATGTTTGGACAATATTTCTCACCATCTCTTTGCACTGGTGGGGTGCCATGTGTTCACTGCTGAGGATTGCATTAGAGATGGCTATGGTGTGAGCCAAGCAGTTTGAGTGAACCCACACACGACCATTCAGTCCAACAGTGCACTCAAACTTAAAGTGTTCTCCCAATGCTGTCAATACTGGACTGGAAGCACTCAGTAATCTGCACAAGAAAATACATTTCTAAATCTAGTGCACACACCTGCAGTATGCCGTACTTTCTTGAGAGGCCAATGGAGCAGTGTAAGAGGTATCCTGCAACTGGCAGTTGACCCAAACCATTGGCCTTCTCTGACCCGCTCTCTACACAGGACAGCACTGGTTCCATGTCCTTGTTGGCACGAGCAACTCTGGCATACACCACCTCCCCAACCTGCTATACACCATTTGAGGAACTCTGATTATGGTCAAGTGATGATTAATTAGATTAGGTGACCTGAAGACTGGGTTTGTTTCGCTTTGTGGCTCCCTCAAAAGACAGTTCTGGTAGAATAGCTGGTACGGCAGATCCTATGTCTACCCTGTGACTCCGCCCAGTCATCTTGACCACACCCACTACCTTATCACCACGGATTGGGACATACTGTGTAGCACAATATTACTATTAAATGACAGCTCCATTCTTACTCTCACTCTTTTTCCACTATAATCAACCCATGTCTTCCTTTTCTTCTTCTTTCCAGCCTCCAATTCATCCTCTGGCCCCACTCCCTTTAGTAAACCAGCTATAGATGCCACAGCAGAATTATCTTCATCGATACAGAGACCAGGTCCCAAGTTTGGAGATGCCAGTGGCACTCTGTCTCCTGGTAACACTACCCTAACTTCAGCTGCAGCCATCGATCTGAGCTAGCTCACGTCTTCGATGACCCCGTACCGATTATTGATAATCGAGAGGTCAATTATACGAATCATACGAAATATTGAAATTAATATAGGTATACAAATCAGCACAGTATGAATGAAATCATGTGGCATGAATCTCACAGTCTGATATTACAACTTTGCCTTTAGAATAACGAGAAGGAGATGGCTGCCTCTCCTATGTTTGCCGGGCAGTACCGCTCAAAACCTCAGGTCTCTCTGAGAGGAGCTAGTCGACAGGTCAGCCTGGACAACATCTCTCATCTCATCTTTCACGATATTCATTTATTATAGGTGGAGAGAGGAGGGCTTCTAGAGAGAGCACATAAGGAAAGAGAATCAAGAGAGGTCTGTGTTATTTCATAGTCATAGATGTTAGTCACCCCTTCATTCCTTCTTAGAATGTGCGTCGTCAGAAACTAGCTGCTGTTAGTATCCAAGCACTTTATAGAGGTCATCGAGTGAGGAGAGTCTTGGTTAGTCCATACCTCCTATATCTCTTTGTATTATGTAGTTTCTTGTTTTCTACAGTATGCTCAATTCCGTTCCAATTTTGATCAATTGTATGCATCGTGTTCCAGTACCAGTGATGTGTTGGTTCTCTGTCGGTTGGCTCTGGTATTTTACAGCAAAGACATAGATCAGGACAGATTAGTGAGTGAAAGTCCATTGCATGGGGAATACTTACCTTAATTAGTGGTATCATTATAGTCTTTCCATGAGAGCAATGGATTTCTCTTGTATCATAATATTTCAGATCAAGTTGTGTCAGAAGTGGATTCAATTTCGCTCTGATTTCTCTGGACTGGTTTGTTCTTCTGATGTGTGTCTTCTCCATCTCCTGCATCTCCTCCTGCACTCCTTGGACTCCCTCTCTTCCCCTCAGCTCACTCCCACCCTCCCCCTTCGTACCATTGAAATTTTCCTGGACCCCCAAACTTATCCCTCTCAGGAGAGCTCTCGGATAATAAGATGGCTCAATTCCCACTTGATAAGAAAACATTTCTTCCGTTCACTTCTCATTCTATTGGAACGTAAAGTCCCTCCCCCTCAGGAGTTGGATGCTACACCTTCTCCATTGGGAACTAGTCTCCTCTGCTACCTCACACGCCCACTAATTAGTGATCTTGATGACAGGAATATGTACGAGGCACTTGCCAATGAAATACTTACATCCTCTTCATCGCCTCATATTAATTACTTGGTTCTACCGCACCTCCTGAACTCTGACCTTAATGTTCCTCTCCTCATACAGTCGATATCAGGGGGTGTTGTTAAAGGGGGTGTGTCAGCCAGTCTTGAGCTCCTTTATGCTGTATTGCAGCTATTTCACTCTCGATTAACTTCTCCCACAATGGATGATAAATTACTTCTAGATTACCTCAAACTTCTGTCCTTATTGTTGGACCGCACCTCCCCAAGTCACATGACCAGAGAGGAGTCGGACGAGGACTCGATGAGCGTGGATGGAGGAGGGGACGAGGACCCCTTGTCCTCTAGGGAAGCCATGCTCCACTACTGCCTCATCACTATTGGAGGCGACCAAATCCCAAAATGCCTCCATGCAAAAAAGTGAGAGCAATGTGGAGTGGTTATTATTTTTGTGTGTGTGTGTGTGTGTGTGTGTGGGGGGGGGGGGGGGGGGGGGGGGGGAGGGATTTTTCAAAGTAACTCGTAAAACACAAGAAATGTCCATGAATAATTTTCCCTGCAAAAATGATTCATGATGCTTCCTCTTCTCCCCAGACCTCCATCACTTCCACTGTTAGATGAGTTGTGCAGTGTATGCTACCAACTAATCTGTCACTCTCACTCCCTCCCCTACCAAAAGACACGCCTCTTTCAGATGTTAGCTTTGGACCAGGACCTTTTCCGTCCTCTCTGGTCAAAACTCTCCCAAATGATCATCACTAGAACCTTTGGGTAGGATAATAATGGAAGGGTTCTCCCCTTAATACTATTATTTCGCTGTGTAGGGAGCCACTGTTATGCCTACAGCAATTATCACGAGGTCTCTCCCTCCCCTCTCCTCAGGGAGTGGCCATGGTGGAAGGACTCTCGACCTTTTCAGTTTTGTTCACCCTCTATCTTAGTACTCTCCATGATGCAGAGTTCTACAGGGAGAGAGAAGGTGAGTCCTCCAGCCACTTCAGAACCATCTACTGGAGTGAATCAAGGAGAAACCGTTTTACCCTCCCTCCCCTCCCCTCCCCTCCTACCCCTCCCTCCCTTGCCCCTGTAGTCCCAGTGATGAGTCATATGCCGTTCTCTCTGAGCGAGCTTGCTGCAATGGCGGTTGTCTTGAGGGATATCTTCATCAGTTTGCATATGGAAAGACACCTCCCTCCCACCTACTCCCTCTCCAGATCTGTGGCTCCACCCATCACTAAACCACACCCACAGGTATGTCAATACTGCACACTAAAATTGAATCATGTTCTAAAAAATATTTTGCATGTTAGGAATGGACAAAAATGAAGGATCTTTTGTTGGAGGTTTTATGTGCTCTGTACCAGCGCGACTGTCGACGCCCCTTTTGCCCTGAGGGGCATTGGGTGGCTCCTGGTCTTCTAACTTCCTCCATCCCCCCTGAACTATTCTTACAGAATCAAGGTGGGTGGGGTCTAAGTTGTAAGCGCATAGTCTGATCATGTGATTTCCTTATGCAGAAGAGGAGGAAGAGGAGAAAGGAGGTGGAGTCAGTGCCCCGCCCCACATTTTGAAACAGGCAGAGCTACTGTGGACAGCTCCTTTTGTGTTTCCATTTGTGGAGCGTGTGAAGTTCTTCCGTACTTTAGTGGCTTGTGATAGAACAAATATCCAGGGTCAACACCAAGAATTCCTGCTTGGGCCAAGCCACTCCCTCACCATACGACGGGACCACGTCTATACAGATGCTTTTTCTGAGCTAGCAAGAGATGCAGGTGACAAAATGAACACATTCACAAAATCTCTTAAAACTTGACTTGATGATTACTTGTTTTCATAGACCTCCGTAAGAAACTTCGTGTGACCTTTGTCAATTCCCAAGGGCTGAGCGAGCCTGGGATAGACGGGGGTGGAGTCTTCAGGGAGTTCCTTAATGAAGTGCTGAAGATGGGTTTCGACCCAAACAGAGGCTATTTCTCCACCACACCAGATGGCCAGCTGTACCCTAACCCCCAAGTATGTACAAAATTCCATCCAGTAATGATTTACTTCCTCTGCTCTGTGTTGTACAGTCTCATCTGATCAACGAGGACTATGACCTCCACTATCGGTTCCTAGGCTCCATGTTAGGCAAGTCCATGTACGAGTTCCAGCTGGTTGAGCTCCCTTTTGCTGGCTTCTTCCTCTGCAAGCTGGCAGAAAGTGGACGTGGGTTTGTAGGAGCCCATCACTTGGCATCCTTTGACCCTGACTTATACAGGTAGATTTCAATTTTTATGGTGCATGTGCTTCTTTTAGAAAACAATTTGGTTGCCATAGAAACCTACTCTCCCTCAAGTATTACGACGGAGTCATTGAGGATCTTGCCCTCAATTTCACTGTGACAACAGATGAGTTGGGTCACAGCAAGGTTGGTAAATGCTTGCCTTGAGGAATGATCTTATCCAGATTCTCTCCATATTAATCAGGTCTATGAGCTGAAAAGGGGAGGGACAGATATATCTCTTACCAAGTCCAATAGTGTGGAGTATATTCATTTGATGGCTCACTACAGACTCAATGTCCAACTTCACCGACAGTTCCAAGCCTTTCGTAGTGGCCTGGAGGCTGTTATCCCATCCAAGTGGCTTCGCCTCTTCAGCCAGAATGAGCTCCAGGTACTGATATCGGGTGCTGAGGTGCCCATAAACATCGAAGATCTCCGTCAAAACACCTCTTACTTAGGTACCTCAGGAAAACAGCCTTTTAGTTTTGAGTTTCAATTTTACCCCTCTCGTCTTCCCTGGCTCTCTCCCCTCTCCCTCTCCCCTCACTCTCCTTGATCTTAGGTGAGTACAAAGAGGATCACAGCTCCATCTGTCTCTTCTGGGAAGTAGTGAGCTCATTTTCAGAACATGAAAAACGACAACTGCTTAAATTTGTGACCAGCTGCAGTCGCCCCCCACTGCTGGGGTTCAAGGAACTTCACCCTTCCTTCAAAATCTCCCCAGGGGTTGGGGGCGGTCACCTCCCATCTGCATCCACATGCATGAACCTTCTGAAACTTCCACTGTTCACAGACAAGCAAACCATGAAGGAGAAACTCCTCTATGCCATCCAATCAGGTGCTGGGTTTGAACTCAGTTGATATCACTTGAGTGATATCGATCATAGGCTATTATTATATACCATGTTTCAATACTGTCACATAATAATCATGTCACAAGATTTGGAATTTTTAAATCAGTTTGAGTGATTGATATCTGCTCAAACCAAGCTATGAACCAAGACACTATTGCTTAGGAAAATAAAAATGATTAACAGAGGGTGATACAAATGGGATTTGAATACAAACAAAAAGACTATTTTGGATTTTGAAGGGTAGTGAGCACATCTTGTGGGTGGAGCCAGCATTTGGCCACTCCCCCTCGTCTTATATCATAAGGGAAGTGTCCATCCACCACCAACTCTGTGTTCCAGCTCAATGACTTTACATTCACACTAATTATTAACAGCTCTAATTAAAGGGACAAGTAATAGATTTCTCATCTGACACACCTGGCTGCTTTGGCATGGGTTTTGTGGGCAGCAAAGATCCCCCTGATGATGGGTTCTCTAACAACAAAGGCTAGTGACATCTCACTGCCTGGAAACACATTGGCAGAGTTGTACTCCCTGGTCACTTCATCATATAAGACAGAGTACAAGAATAAAGCATTAGGAAAATTAATAAATACTGCTAACCTTTAGAGACCAATTCCTCTAAATTTGGATCATCACCTCCATCTTGTGCTAGTAGTAATACCTTTCTCACATTGTCCGCCATAAGTTTGTTAGTGTTGTAAGCCCTGAATGCATAGACAGAACAATTACAGCAACTACAAACGCATGCTGTGCTTTAATTGGACCTGGTTTGACTATATCCAATGCATACCATGAAGTAGAGCCAGTGCCAGTGTACACCAGCACTCCTGAACTCTTCTGTTGCTCACTGCTATCACCATTGCTACTCAACTCATAGTAGGACGCCCTGTAATAGAGAGACGAGAAAGTGTGTACGGACTGATACACATTATTGCATTATATACATGCTAGGGTTACACACGACATCAATTCCCTCTCGCCATTCCCATTGTATGATGTCCGTGATACCAGTACTCACACAGATGGATTCCTTTCCCCTATAAATACTTCATTGAGGGAGCGAACAGGAAGCAGATTCCCCCCTACCTCCACTCTTATCCTAGTCCGCTGGTAGATGGGCACCTCCCCCTTGAACACAGCCTCCAGTGTCCGCAGTAATGAACCATAAAGTGCAGAGTTCAAGCAGAGATATCCCTCAGATGCATGTGGGTCTGTATTGAACCCGACTACCACTTTATCGGGGGTGAACACTTTCGAGGCTGTCCATAAGAAACTCCCATCTCCTCCTGCTGAGAATATCGTCTCCGCCCATTCCACATCCTCTTCACAATATGTATCCCTGTCCCGTATCCTCACGTCCACTCCCTGTGACCTACAGGTCAAGTGAAAAGGATATCCCAGTCTTTGTAAATTATTTTTCGGGGCTCAAGAAGCAGTAATTGAAACTTGAAAACTTACTCCAAGAATTTTAAGATGGTTTCGAGACTCTGGCTATGTTGTGTATGCCTTTGGAGCAGAGTTTCATAATCAGAACCAAATCCTAACAACTGTGTACATAATCAAACGATTATGAATATTGCAGTACTGTTTTTAATCCCATTCCCATACTCGATTCTTGAGCTCTTCCTCGTTGAGGTGGTGGTTGTTCTTCTTTCTTTCATACTCCAAGCGAGTGGTCTTGCAGACCACCACCACACGACTCGGAGGAAAGCTGGATGAGTGTCTGCTCGCTCTCCTGGACCAGGTAAGTCCAGCCTTACACCCAGGACACATAGACACCAACTTTCTTCCCAAGTTCATCTTTCCACAACGCCCACCTTTTGACGTCACGTGTAATTTTCCAATTAAAGCGCACCTATAAATTGTGGCATTGTTCTTTTGTGAGTATCGTAGCTAGCTAGGAGTAATGAATTCGCACAGGTCTTCTGGTGTGCTACCCCAACATATCCAAGATGTATCTCTAGACATTAACTATACCTCCACTGAAGTAAAACCACGTCTCAGAATCACCACAAGGATCACCAAGTGGATAAAGTGAGAATGTGTACCCATTAAATAGTATTCCATGTGGCAAGCAATACGTGATTAATCCTTCTGAGGAGTGGATGCAGTAATATGGTAACGATATTTGTCCTACAGGACCATCTTATCTAGTGAAGCAACACGAAACCTTTTCTTCTTCCTGATGTTGAATCTCTCCTTTGCCTTCGTCGAGCTGTTTTATGGCATGTGGACCAACAGTCTAGGTCTCATCTCTGATGCCTTTCACATGTTCTTTGACTGCACGGCCCTGCTGGCTGGTCTGGTGGCCACTGTGGTCACTCGCTGGCAGGCAAACGACAGGTTTACGTATGGGTGAGTTCTCTTGATTAACCATACCTCACTCCAGCATGCTTTCCAGCCATAGCAAAGGAAGTGTCAAGTGCGAGGTTATATTCTGAGGTTTAAACTTCAATTACTTGATCACAGATATGTTCGAGCTGAAGTAATTGCTGGATTTGTCAACTCCTTATTTCTCCTGTTCATTGCTTTCTTTATCTTCGCAGAAGCTATTGAGGTGAGTGAAGTGTTGTACTCTGCCCTTTGACCCCTTGACCTTGTGTTCTTGATGGCAGCGAGCGTTTGAACCTCCACAAGTGAAGCATGAACGACTGATGATTGTCTCTGTGGCAGGCTTTCTGGTCAATCTGGTAGGAATCTTCGTCTTTCACCATGGAGGAAGTGGTAAACAATTTTAAAGTGATTAAGGCGGAAATGGGAAGAGGAAGTGTGGAATGACATGGAAATTCGGCATGGGAATTATGAGAATGGGAATTGGATATAAGGGATTTGCTGTTCTGTAGGTCATGGTCACTCTCATGGGGGATCACATGGGCACTCCCATGGGCACAATGACCACGCTCATTCACATGGCTCAGGCTCTGCTCAAATCATGCAAGGTGAGATGATGGACAGTCACAGTGTAATATAGGTGCATATTTGTGTGTGTGTGTGTGTGCAGGCATCTTTCTCCACATTTTGGCAGACACTCTCGGGAGTGTGGGTGTCATCATCTCTTCCTTGCTCATCCAGAGTTTTGGTTGGATGTTGGCGGATCCAGTTTGTTCCATGTTCATAGCTGTCCTCATCATTATCAGGTGCCACATTCAGTCTCATTTCCCTAATTGCTGATTCAGCATTATCTTTCTGTAGTGTGTATCCACTGATGAAGGAATCGCTAAGCATCCTAATGCAGAGAATTCCTCATACAATTGAGCACACCTTACCAGATGGACTTAGAAAGGTACTGTCAATTGTAATTGGCAATGCTTGTGGTTAGCTGTATCTCTACTCAAGGCCCCAGTAGACTTTCTTATGAACTGCTCCTTTAGGTTTATGACTTAGAGGGAGTGCTACATGTCCACAACCCTCACTTTTGGACACTGTGTTCTGGAACCTTCGTGGGCTCGCTTCATCTCGAGGTCCTCCCCAATTCAGACTCTGCCCAAATTATTGGAGCAGCTAGAAGCATACTGAAGCAGGTTGGAGTCACACAAGTCACCATAGAGATAGTACAGGCTGATTAAACTAGGAGATAAAAGTTATGAAATTTTTTACTTTTTTTGGATTCATAGTCTCTGGGATACATTTTTTTCTTCAGCTGCCACTAATCAGCTGTCAGTTATTTTCATCATTGTAATTATATTTATTATGGAATTATGAATTTGAAAAATCATAATTTGGTCATGAGAATTCTTGTGGGGTTAAGAATAATATTGTTGTTGTTGCTTTCCTCCATGGTAGCCTTGGTGACCATCGTAGTTACCCTGGTGTCCCCATCCTCCTGCCCCTCCTTTGTGTCCTCCCCCACCCCCTGACCAACCTGCATGGCGCAAAGTAATGATAATCACACACCATTCGTTTCCATAGTTATAGCACCACACCTCCTTGCACTCTTCCTCCTTTACCCTTTCCCTTGTTCCCACGCCCTCCTCCACCACCTCCCCCTCCTCTTCCACTTCTCTGCCGTTGGTCTTGGGGGGCCTCGGACCTCTTCTTAAAGGAGGGCATTTCTGGAGGTGGGCGTGTCTCTCTTGGCCGACCTCCTCTATCAGGCACCTGGATCGATATCACATCATGCCACACCCTTTTTTGAGCAAGACCACAACCCATTTACCTTCCCAATGAGGACTTTATTGATGGAACATTGTGTGCCTACTCTTACTGACTCGTGGTTGGTCTTTTGGATATGTAGGAGGTCGTCCTTGGCAGCAAGGACACGAGCAATGCTAATTGAAGCTCTAGCCTTGAGTGCCTCTCGTCTTTCCTGGAAGGCCTTTGTTAGCTCATCCTCCCTTCCCTGCAGGGAAAGTTAAACCCATCACTAGGCATTGTGCCGAATGCTTGGATTGTGTTATATTGGTCTTGTCTTGGCAAATCTGACTCTCATTTTTCCAAAGATTTTAAAACATTTTGTCACTGATTTAGTCAAAAAGTGAATCTAGGTTATTGGTCTCATAACCTTAATCTGGGATGGAGCTGAATGTCTCCAAGTGTGGCTTTCTAATTAACGTATATAGAGTCGAACCTTTATCTGATCTGACCAACCAAATGACTGGATGGTGACGTCACATCTGGTGAGAAGCATGCGTCGTCGCACGGTGTATTCCTCTATCAATGCACTGTTGATGCTCTCCAGTGTCCTCCATTGTTCCTCCGAGAGAGGTTGCTTAACCAGTCCCTCTCCTATCTCCACCTCTTTCATCAAATAGCGGGTCTGGTATGGGGAGGGATATCAGCATTGTGAGGGGATTTGGAGATTGAGGGGTGAGCTAGTCAGGACTGACCTTGCCTATGAGACGCTCATATATCTGTCTAGTAGTAACAGTAGAAGGAGGTGGTTTAAATTCATAAGTCTTCATGATGGCAGTGAGGTTAGCACGAATGCTATGAGACTGGGAGGGGAAGAGAGAAAGAGAGAGAAGAAAGTACAGTGAAATTTATGATGTGCACCACTTCACAAAGCCTGACCCCTTGACCTTGTAATCCGGTTACATGAGTGAAGTGATGACATTAAGCAACTTACTTCGCCACCATTAACCTCCATGGCTTCTTCTCCATCACTGCTTACAAGTCTTGAGGCCATCACCTCTGACAGAAGGTAGTCACACAGCAATAGCTTCTTGTGGTAGCTCTCTAGGACTTCCATGCTGGAGGTGAGGGAGGAGTGAGGACATTTCATCTCCCCAAGGAATGCACGCAGTTCCAACTGAAAGGATTCTGCATCTTCTTTCCCTTGGGGTAAAGTAACACTCTCTCCCAGACCCAGTGACTTCTTTAGCTCCAAACATAATGAGTGGATCAGCTGTGTGTAAGTCTTTGATTCAATGCCTGCCTTAGCTGCAGACTTGAATGCACCATTCTCCTCCAGTTCACCTTTGTACCTGCCATGAAGAAAACATAAACTCTTCATTCATGCAAAAGCCAAATATGTCGAAAATTACCCTAAAATCTCTAGGTTGTCAAGGATACCATCCAGGAGAATATCATCCCCTTCTTTGCTGGCCATAGTCTTAGCTAGCTTAACCACCCACTATACACCCACGTAATTCCGCGACCCTAGCGACCCGTACCTATTCCTTTCTTCCGGTCTGTTATGACCTCTGTACCCAGGAAAGTGCGTGCCTGAGAATGGAGACTCTGAGCTGAGAACTCTATGGTGTTATATAGGACTGTATCTCTTTGAGCAGGTTCAGTTACGATCGTCTAGCGGTTACTATGGCCCAAGCAGTGAGGGCCACAGTCAGAGCAGTCAGATCTGGCAGAAAGTTTGTCCCCAGAAAGGCTGCAGTTGTCATGGTAAATAGCTAGGGCCATGGCATGAGAAGCACTTATCCAGAAGGGAGAATAATCAACACAGTAATAATTGATTTTATGTTTAACATTTCAGACTCCAGCAGCTGTGGATAAAGTCAAACTTTTGATGGCAGAGAACCCAGAATCTGTGAGTATTTGTGTCCGACTACACCATTCAAAATAGATAGTCTCTCTATCATTTAGATTGGTCTCAAGGTTGGAGTGAGGACAAGAGGCTGTAATGGACTCTCATATGTGCTAGAGTATGCCAAAGAAAAGGGCAAGTTTGACGAAGAAGTCAATCAAGATGGTATGTTTGTGATAATTATGGGGTCCAGCCCATTATGAGAAGTCTAGTCTGGTATGGAGAGATAACATGGGGATTAGGAAAGGATTGGTTGAGAATATAGTGCCACACTAAAAATTCTTCTGATTAGTTTATTTTTCAGAGGTTTGATGTTATTATTATTTTTAGGTGTGAAACTGCTGATTGATGCCAAAGCACAGCTTACGATCCTGGGCACAGAGATGGACTTTGTGGAGACAAAACTGACAAGTGAATTCATCTTTAACAATCCTAATGTAAAGGGGACATGTGGTTGTGGAGAAAGCTTCACTGTGTAGCCACACCCACCTCATCATAATTTTATTCCTGTCCGTGCAAAAATGGTTCATTTTAATATTTAATATCTCAGCCTTTATCCCGGCCATTCATTATAAATAATAATAATAATGATCTTGAATGAACAGAATAAATAATTTATATTGGCAGCATTTTACACAAGTGATTCAACTGTTTCTGAACCATCTGCGTTCCTGAATGATCACAATAGCAACAGTATTACCGTGTAATATTCTATCCTCCAAACATATTGACCACTTACCTGGTCACTTTGTTGCCTTCTGAGTGTGGACCATTGGAGTGATAAGATTCCGAACGTCTCCATTCTTGTCTGCGGACGTTGGTCCTCTTGTGACCCCCGGCAGATGCTCTCCTGGGGTGGATCTGTGGTGATGCTGAACCAACCCTTGCTGAGTTGGCCGAGTGCTGAATTTGAGAACCTTCTGATATCATCCTGTGCAAGGAATGGTTACTGTACAACGGGTTGTGACTCATTTGCTGTAAGGCCTGTGTATCTCTGCTCTCCATGTGGGGTACCTTTGAAGGATGAGGGGGCGTGGCAGGGGATATGACCTTTGTTGACTCTGTCTTTAAAGAGTTGGAGATGTTTGGTATATGGTTGCCATCCTCCTGGGGTGGTGTTGGAAGGGGCCTGATTTGGGTGCCCACTGGGTGGGCATTATTTAGAGTGTTAGGTGGGTGTGCCTCCCAGGAGGGTGAGGTGGGAGGAGGCAGGGAACTTGTGGACCACCACTTGGTTGGATTTGATTGGTCAGGAGATGGGGGGAACGGGCATAATAACATAGGATTGGTGGCGGCCAGAGGAGGAGGCAGGGCTTGTACTGCAGACTCATATGGAAGAGGCAATAAATCCGCATGCATGTCATCTTCTTCCTCGGGACCTACTGCTTCATTATAGTCGTCCTGATGCACAAAATCATCCTGTTCATCATTGTCCTGATAAACCAAACCATTCTGATTGTCCTGATCTTCCTGACAAACAGAGTTGTCCTGGTCATCAAAGCTTTGGCGTTGTTCAGAATCAATGTGATTCATTTGCTCAATGGGAGGGTCTAAACACGAATCCCTTTCTCTGTACCACAGGGAGTCTCCCTTCCTGTCAGTCTCGTATGAGGACGCGTCCTTGGTAGTGAACTGAGGGTGACTATCTCCTTTACGAACCTTCTTCACTTGGGAATACACCTCGGTCACTACAGGGCCGACTGGTAAGGCATCATCGATATCGCAATCTCCACCCCCAACATTCTGAATATGCTCGCCAGCAGGTGGAGGAGGTGGGTAAGCTTCTGTGTTCATATTAGGGTGTGGGTAGGACCCATTTAGATCGCTCAGAGGTGGGAGCAAGGGGGGAGGATTTTCCTCCTCGTCTTCAAGGTCATCAGACAAATAGGAACGCTCTCCTTCACTGCCGCTATCGATGGAGGACAGGGGGGCATCGGAGAACCAAGGCTGTTGTGGCCCCTCTACAGGTAGTGTGGAGTTGTGCTTATGGTGATGGTGGTGCTTGTGGCGGTGGTGGTGGTTGGGGAGGCGATGAGGATGGGCTGAGGGTGGCGGTGGGAGGGTGGAGAGAGGAGGAGGATGGGGAGGGAGTGTGGCTATCTTTAGGACATCTCCAAAGTCATCTTCTTGGTGGTGATGAGGTGGTCCATAGTCCTCGTGGGAGAGGAGGGCTAGTTCTCGTTGAAAGTCAGTGGGAGTGGCAGTCGAGTTGCTCTTCCATGTGGATGAATCTTGATGGCCCAAAGGGGGAGGGGGATGTCGAGGTGGGTGTGTCCTCAAGTCTGCCTGGAGGACTCTAACTGGTCCCTGAGAAAGGATTGTAGAGTACATACACTCAATCATGTAGTGGATGCTACAGGTCATTGCATGTTGCATGTCACTGCACGTTGCATGTCATTGCATTTTGCATGTTATTGCATGTTGCAGGTCATTGCATTTTGCATACCATGTTGTGTGTCATTGCATGTTATATGTCATTGCATGCTAAAGGTCATTGGGTAATGGGGTGAACTCACAGTGGGGAACGTGAAATCAATCCGTTCTGGTGGGTGCTTCTCCCGACCTTTAACCCTTTTAGAAATTGTCTCCCTTATCTGCAGACACACACACACAGAGAAAGAGACGGATCTTATTCTAGTGATGAATGAGACGGTATTGGATTTACATACCTTCTTGTTGAGACAGAGAACTATGAAGAGGAAGACTGTGAGGGTGGCATAGAGGATTACAAACCCATACTCCAGATACTTCAACACATAAACTCCAATCAGAAACATACTCAAACTCAATACATACAGAACTACTGTCACCACGGAAACACACAAGACACTCCTACAGGGTAGGATTTGATGGTACGTATATAGGTAAATTTTAAGAGAGTTATTCTTAAAGAGCACCTGATTTTTTGTGTGTTTAAAGCCGACTCTTGGTCAGCCAAAAGTTTGCAGAGTTGAACTAAACAGAAGATTAGTGCTATGGAGTAAAGCTGCATGAGGACAGGATGGCCGGGGGGAGGGAAGTGAAAGAAAGAAGGCATGAAAGGAGTGATTTATGCATGAGATTGGGCTGCAATTAATGCATGACCACTCACCAAGAGGAGGAAGAGAGCAGGAACAACGTAGGCCCACACCACACCAGGAACCAACCAGCAGCTGTTTGTATGTGGTAAGGTTATAAAATATGCTGGGAAAACCTTCATAACTGATGCAACAACTAAAGGGCTGAGTTCCACTGTCTACGATTAACTTACAAGCGAGGATGAGCAAAAGAGGAGAGAAAGGGCTGGGAAACGATGGCAAGTATACCCACAGGAATTCCACACAACAACACTGGCAGGACTATGGAGAGAAAGGGGGAGGGGAGGGGAGGGGAGGGGGAGGGGAGGGGAGGGAGGGAGAGAGGTATTGTGTAGGAGTTAAGGATGGTGTGTGACTTACTCCAGCCAATGATATAGAGTTTGATGAGGAACTTTGGCTTTGGGGAAGGTTGAAGGAGGAAGCGAGCAGTGAGAAGAATGTCTGCCAGCATCCAACACAGAGGAGCAAGAAACCCAAACATCAATAGCACACCAAACGCTCCACACACTCCCTGCAGCAAAATAAATAAATAAATAAATAAATAAATAAATAAATAAATAAATAAATAAATAAATAATAAAAAATAATAAATTTTCACCACCTTTACTTCAGTCCTGTCAATGCCCACTACAAAGACGAGAGTAGCCAGTAGTAGAGAGAAGACAAGGTTCTTGTGGACAGAGTTGGTGAGTCCCTGGACAGCTCTCACACACACCAGAACAAGAAGCATGGCAACCAGGAATAGAGCCACACACCCAAACACGACATATGTGAAGATCTCTGGTCTGTACTTCTCCACAGGAGCAGGGAGTGGCTGCAATGAAGGCCCAATTGCCCAGGAAATGATGGTGGTTGTGGGTGGTTGGGAGGAAGGGAGAGATATATGGTAGTTTGCTAGCCTAATATTGATTGATAGAGAAACTCACTCGGAATGCAGCCTCAGGAAGCAGTAGAGCAAATGCCGTGAGGTGAGAACACTGACAGGTGGAACGTGAAGACGTTGTTTCCATCAATTGACAACCACTCGCTGTCCAACCATCACTGCATGCAGTCATACAGTATAGTCATGTGACTGTTCTCATGGCAACTATGACTCACCTGCCTCCATAGTGCCATGATGCACACACCCCCTCACTCAGCAGCTCTTGGTGGGTCACAGTATGCAAGTATGGCAATGTCAGGTTGACAGTCAGCTGAGTGAACTCTGACCCCACTCCGTCAGTTGCTTGAACTGACAGGATGGGTGTGGCCACAGTCATGCGACTGATATCAAAGTCAGACCTCTTAGGGAGCAGGTTACCAAGCGTAGGAAAGAGTCCAAAGGTCAAAAATGAGGCTGGAGTTACCATCCCTTCAATTGATATTGAAGTAGTACTCTCGTTGAAGTTAAGGTCAAAGGTCAAATTGTCATGTGATCTAAGGGACTCTCCCTTAATGAGGAGGTTCTCCTGGCGTATTTCACTTAATAAGCTAGTATTGAAGCTCACTGCCCACACAAGTTGCTCCAAGGACATGAGGAAGTCACCTGACTCAAACTCCACCCCCTCAACCACACCCATCCACTGCAGGGAGAGGTCAGGGTGCAGGAGATTGCTTGCTCCCCTTGCAAGACTCTGGATCAATGGATCCATCCCCTCCCCCTGTCCTTCCAGCTGCAGAATGAGCTGACTCAGCAGTTTTCCAGCTGCTTTAACATCACCGGCAGATGTCCTCCTCTGAGCAGAGATGGTTGCCATGGTATCTGCTACACTTCTCAACTCATCCAGTGACAAAATACGGCCAGCTTCCAAGGACTTCACCTCCGCCAGCAACAACTGTCCTTCTACGGAAAGACAACCAATCAGATTCACTTCCTCCCAGCTCGAGTTGGAGTCACACCTTCTTGTAGCATATCCTAGCATGTTCAGAAGCAACTACTTTAACATCATATTCCACATGCCACACACATCTCTGCATACCGATCAATGGTGAAGGACAAGGCTTATGGTCTGCTACTTCTGCTGACGTGGCACTCCATAATATCCCATTAACCAGACCCCCTGGACACACCCCTCCTATAGTTTGACAGCGGTCGGGATTTTGTTGAGGGTTGAAGACATAAGGACAGTTATCACAAGCATCAGGGACGCCATCTCGATCCAAATCACCACCTCCATTACAGGATACTACAGCACGGCAGATCAGGACATCCAAACGTTGCCCTGCAGGACAGCCATCACATATTTCTGGGACATGAGTACAGCCCACTGCAGTTGCATAAAACATTAAATCGATAAGGTGGGTGTGGTTAGTAGGAGTGGCTTACCCATGAGGGAATAGGAAGAGCTGTTGATAGGATACACACCCACTCGCCCAGACTCAAAGATCACCTGGAGCACTCCAGCCAAGTCTCTGTTTGAAGGGCGTGGTAGGTGGGTGGAGTTTCGAGCCATATAACTGGCCACACTGAAGTCTACATTGACCAGTCCAGATCTTCAATGAACAAAACACATGATAATTTGTCTCTCTTTTAGTTTAAAAGATCACAGACCTGTTCGTCATCGAGGATATAGATACCTGGAAGAGATGACTGAGGCCAAACTGATAGAGCTCTCTTTCCATCTGAGAGCGAAGGCCCGAAACCAGCTCTTGGGACATGAGGGATGAAGGGTCAGCCAAATCTTGTCGATATCTCAGAGTAGACAGAATGAAGGAGCCACGCACCTCGATGGCAGCTGGAAAAGGAGAACATTTAGCTACAGTGAATTGCAAGTTGGTTGTCCAATGTAAGATGCAAAATCTAAAAGAGCTGTGTAAACTTGAGGCTGTTCCTGAATAGATGTGTGGCTTTTCCTCAATAGATGCAATTTTTTATTGCAGTCAAACTGTTCCTGAATAGATGTGTGGCTTTTCCTCAATAGATGCAAGTTTTTTATTGCAGTCAATTTATGCTTTACATTTGGATAACCGACTTGCAATTCACTGTAGCAAGGATGCACACAAACTCAACACACACCTCTGCATCCTTGAGAATCCAAGCCAGACGTGCCTGGGAGGCATTGGTCACACCTCCTTCCTGTGACATTGGCTCGACATCTGCACTGACCACTCCCCTCAGCACACACAGGAGACACTGCACCCATAGGGTCACAATCACATGACCTGCAACCAAGGTCACCTGACTTGTTAAACAGATGCAGTTCGGGCTACATGGAGAGATGAGAGGTATGATAGAGGTTAGAGGTATAGGTCATTAAAGGTGTAGGTTGGGAGGTGTGGCTGACATAAATTAGAGCCATACCTTACAAAGACACGCCCCTTCTCCATTGCACACGCCCTCTTGTACCCCATGAAGGTTGCAGGAACAGGGCTGACAGGGTGAGTTGGTGGGAGAAAAGAACCCTCGAGTGCAGCCGGTCTCATTGCACACTTGTCCGCTGTGATCACCACCACAGTGGCAGAAGAAAGGGGCGGAGTCTGGGGAATGAGAGACACTGCAGGTGGCAGCATTTTGACAGGGGTTAGATCGACAAGGATCCTGGCACTGACCCCCATAGAAGACAAGAGACCCATTGGTAGGACATACACAAGTGTGATCCTGCCACGCCCCTATGCATACTGTATTGCTCGGACAAGGGGCAGAATTGCAGGGAGTGCCTAAACCACACCCCTCAACTGCACCCATGTGAGTGATGGTGAAAAAAGTATGCTGTGAGGTGAGGGCAGAGGTCAAGTTGATGGGGATATTGTTGATGATAAGGTCCTTTAGGCAGCCAGAGAAGCCACTGCTGTTATTGGAGGATCGACCCTCAGCACCCAGCGTCAGAGAGTCCACCAAGACACTCCCTCCCTCAGGGATATAGGTTAGTACACGCCCATCATCTACAGAGAGCTAAAAGGACACATATGCCATAGATGTCATAATTATTTGAGATTCTGAAAAAAAAATTTTTTTTTCGTCACTGATTTAAGTTTTAATGGTCAAACGTGAATCTAGGCATCATGTCAAATGATTTGAGTGCTATTGTCTTAGAAAAAAATTCTTTTGGAAATTTCCATAGACTTTCTGAAAAATGGTTAAAATATTTTCGTCACTGATTTTAAGTTCTAATGGTCTAATGGTCAATAATGAATTACATTTTTTCCAAGTCTAGACATCATGCTGAATGTTAATGTCTACCAACGTACCAGAGTGAAGGAGTCTCCACTGGAGAGTTCCACCTGGTGCCACTGTCCGTCATCAATGAAGGCATTTGCCACTAATGTGATTGCTGAGTACATCATCTGTGTGCTCCTCCTCATCCGTCGATACATCACATTCCCCTGACGCAACTCCAGGCTGGCCACACCCCCAAAGCTGACCAGGATCGCACTGGAATGTCTCGTCCGCACACTCAGGTGGAAGGTATTGATTGTAATGGGTGTGGTTTGAATATGGATGAATCCACTATTGAGCTGAACTGCAGTGTCTATGGTTTCATACAAAACATGCAGAGGTAAGAGTGGGTTCTGCTGCTATACCAACAATCGTTAGCAAATATTAAATAGTTTTGCAGCCTGGCCTGGGGGTGGCTCTTATACAAACAGGTAAATAGACCTTGACAAAGTGATGGGTTTCCGTCACAGTTGCATAGGGTTCCATTCCACACCTCCACACAGTCCTTTCCAGGACACTGCCGGTCACATGACACTTCTAAAGGGGAGCAGCCAGGGTGTGTTCCTCCTTCCCTCAGTGGAGCATTCAGGTCCACCAGTCGGTGATTGAGCTGGAGTGAAGAGATGCAGCCATCAAAACTGACAGAGGAGAGAGGAGGGTTGGAGGAAGAAACACGAGACTCAAGGCCACCAATGTAGAGGAATGTGGTCAGATCCAAAATCCTGTCACCAGTGATAGAGGATGCACTTTCAGATAATAAGGTACTGATGTAACCATACCTGTGATCTTCTGCAGATAGGGATCTAGTCAGACGACAAATTCTCTCTGCTCCTTCTAAATGCTGTCGTTCTCTGGAACACCCTGACACAGTCAACATGACAACCTATTGCAAGAAGAAGAGCAAGGGTGTGTCATGATGAAAGGGAAGGACCTATTATCAAGGGGAAATGGTTAGTGTGAATCACGTACCCTATTTCGTATCTCCAATTCTATTTGATGCCATTTCCCATCATTCAATCGCTGTTCAGAAGCAGTCGTCAAGACTGTGGCCACACCCCCAAATGACACGCCCACTTGAACCTGTCCTACCACGAGTTCTAGTGCGATGAAGTCAGTGCGAGAGGCGTGGCATCCATTGTAGAGGAGGAGGCCGTTGGGAGCGATGGTGGAGAAGCGGAGGGCGAGGTGGACACCTGCTGTGTTGGGGAGGGTAGGGAGAACCAGAAACGCTCCGGGAATGAATCCAAGTGTCGTCAACTCGCAATTGGGCCCGGTATATTTCTCCTCCCATGGGCAAGGGCTACACGTGTAGTCATTATCTGAACTGAGGTCCCGTCGACACTCGGTTCCGTACAGACAGGGGTTGGGCTCACACGGGTCACATGACTCAGAAGGACATACCACGCTACAGTTCTTGCCTGACGTTCTACTGGGACACTCACATTGATAATCGTCTATGAGGTCAACACACTTTGCTCCAAATCCACAGGGGTTAGGGGAACACTCGTCCACCTCCGAGTTACAAAGGTCGTGCCGGGAGTATCCCGGGGGACACATGCAGTGACGTGCAAGCGAGAAGGGGTGGGAGTGGTGTATGAGTTCTGTCGTGTCTATACTCTTGAGGGAATTCGAGGATGTGTAAGAGTGGGCGTGGACTGTAGGACGACATTGCTGGAGATTAGGACAAGTGTTACTAGAACAGACACTTTCTGTGGCCACTTCCAGTGAGGAAGAAAGGAAATCCGTGGAGTGAGCATACAACAGTCCCTGCAACTCCCCACTGGAAATATAGCTCTGAAAGTCATGTGACCTGACAGCCACACCCACTTCTACCACCTCACGGTTCTCTTCTCTGGACATTTGGACTCCAAATACTTCCACTTGCTCTCTTGAACCGCGAACCAAGTCAGCAACGAAACTGGCAAAGAGATCCAGCTGGAAAATAGCAAAGCTCACGTCACGTATGCCAGGCAGTCCTACCACTACAGCGTTGTCCAATGTGGCGTTAGTGATGATGTGGACATAAACTGTGACAGAGCCATACCCGACACCGGTTGGGGTAGCAGCTGAGGCATTGAGGAAGTAGATTCCTGAGGGAACAGTATGAAAGAGTGACAGCACACCAGTGCTCGGGGTCACTCTGAAGTACTTGTGGACACTCGGCTCAGATGAATGGAGGGAGAAGGTGTGCACGACAGATTGCCGAGGTTGCACTACTTGCAAACGACCCAGACTGCTCCTGCGAGGAAGGAGTGTGAGATACGCATTGAAGTAGATGGTTAGTGGATGCAAGCGAGGGATGCCATCGTCTCGCATGATGGTGAGAGCTACTGTGACAGAGTTGGAGAGAGACTGATGTTGTGCTCTGACCTGGAGGACATAGCTCCCACTGTCTGCATCCACATCAATTGGTTTCAAGGCGACCAGTCTCCCTGTGGTTTCTTCCAGGGAGAAGAGAGAAGCGTTGCCTCCACTGATGATGGAGTAGCGAATGCTAGAAGATGGAACATCGTCACGAGTCGTGGCCACTAAACTCCCCAGAACTGAGCGTTCAGGTTGTGGACTGATAATGAAGAAACTATAATCCCTCTGTGAGAAAGTAGGCGGGTCATCGATCACATCCTGCACCGTGACGGTGAGGGCAGCGGTGTCTGAGAGAGGAGGAGTCCCGCTATCAGTGGCATGGATAGTGAGATGATATTGTTGCTGGACTTCCCTGTCTAATGGTCGTGTGGTATAGACTGAGCCGGTATTCCTAATTCCAAAGGACCTCAGTGTTTGAACATCCCCTGACAACCAGAAGCGGATTTGTGCATTAGCCGCTGAGTCTGAGTCTGTTGCTGTCACTTGCACCACAGGGGTCAAAGGTGGAAGGTTCTCACGTATAGTCTTGGAAGGGGGGACATTGGCAATCTGCGGAGGGTTGTCATTATCGTCTTGGACGTGGATGAGTACACGTGCAGACGACCTGAGAGGGATTACTCCACCATCAGTAGCAAATACATTAAATTGATAAGTACGAATAGATGGTCGTTCATAGTCTAACCTTTGACCTGTCCTCAAGCGAATCACTCCACTCTCTGGATCTATGCGGAAAACAGTGCTCTCTAAACTGTAAATCACGTCACCATTGCTACCTTCGTCCCTATCGTGGGCAGTCACCCTAAGGATGTCCTCTGTGACCCCCACACCCTCGTGTACAGACTGTGTGTAGAGGCTTGGCTGGAAGAGAGGTCTCTGGTCGTTAATGTCGAGGACAGAGATAAAGATGGTGGCATTACTCTCCAGCATTCCGTCTGATGCCACCACTATGAGAGTGAAGTGGGCATAGACTTCTCTATCCAGCACTCCTCCAGTTCGTACATTTCCATCATCATCGATAGAGAAGGAGTTACCAATGTTCCCTGACTGGATAAAATACATCAATTGGTTGCTATCAGTATCTCGGGCTTGCACACGGATGACATCCCTGGGAACTGCAGTATTACTCTCGTTGATCTCTGCCCTATACTCTCGCTGAGGGAACATTGGACGCTCATCATTAACATCCGTCACATGAATCATAACAATCGTAAAGCTGGAACGAGCAGGGTTACCCCCATCCCTGGCCTCCATTGTGAACTGATACGTCATCCTTTGCTCCCTATCCAAGGGCCGTCTCGTTACCACGACTCCACTCCTTGCATCCACGCTAAATGCTTCCAAACTTTCTTGTTCAGTTTCGTTGCTAAATGAGTAGGTCACATGACCAAAGGTCCCCCTATCAGCGTCCTGTGCACTAACTACGGTCACATACGTTCCCTCAGGGCTCCCTTCCTGAACTGACACCCCGTATCCCATACGGTTGAAAATAGGGGTGTGGTCATTGATGTTAATCACACTTATCACCACTGAAACATCAGCGCTCAGTTTAGTATTGGCTTCATTCAGCACTTGCACCCTCAAATTATGCACCGTCAGCATTTCATAATCGAGTGACATTTGTAAAGTGAGTTGTGCTGTGCTTTCGTTCAACCTAAACAGGTTATTATTTCCCTCGGCTATGTGATAAACCAGTCTATCCAGGGGCGGGGCATCAGCTGAGGTGGCACGCAGGGTCAAAATGGTAGATCCCACGCTCGCATTCTCTGGCATTCGTGCAGAGTACGAGGGAGAATCGAATTGAGGAAGATTATCTGCCACATTCACGAGGTGGACATCAATAGTTGCCGAGCTGCTCCTGGAAGGATTGCCCCTATCTCTAACGATGAGGATCATGTGATAGTGAGCGAGTGTTTCATAGTCGAGTGGCTGAGCCAGCAGGAGCAAGGTCTGTAGATCCGAGCGAACCGAGAAAGCACTGGCTGTGTTGTTCACTAGTTCATAACTGAGAAGAGCATTGGAGCCTATGTCTTCATCAATGATGGAGAAGGTGTGCACCCTAGCACCCACCTGCAGAAAATGTTAAATCAGAAGTACTTTCCTCGTGAGGAGAAATGAAGTTATAACTGCTTATGACCAGTGCAGTACAATAGTAGCTATGACTATGCTGCATAGCAACAAGTGCCAGTGGGTAGACATACCAGGGGAATGATGCACTGGCCATGAATCACCCCCAAGAATAGGCTCTAGCACAGACACAAACACACATAAAATAATGCTGAGAAAGTTCCTGCTCATGGCCAGCTCCCTGCTGCTGCAACTATTGTGGTCAGCCAAATAAAGCTATGCTCCCTTTGTTTCATTTCTATCTATCACCTTCTGCTTTCTCCATTGTCCCTTTATCTACTGTTGTAGGTCACCTGACCTTATAAAGAAGAGAAGGAGTTTCACTACATGCAACCATTAACCATCCACTATTGCAACCATTATCAACCATCCACTATCCACTCACTACATGAACCATTCACTAACCATCCACTATTGCAGCAACCATTATTAACCATCCACTATCCACTCACTCACAGATAACTCACTCACATGCAATACACTGACGCATCTCATTCATACCAGCTATAGTAAAATCTTCTTGATATGTACACAGTAAAGGATACCATTGTCTAAGTTTCTAGGAACAATGACATAACAGGTTTTTTCCCCCCTTTTTTTCATGCTTGTGGTAGGTCATGGAGTTTGATGTGGTTGACTGCCATGTGCCACAAGTGATCACACACCCTTTCAACAGATTAACCGGGGTTGTCATTATAGCCATGCTCAATGAACACCTGTTATGCTAATGACACTTGAACACTTACCACTCAATAACCACACCCACCCCACAACCTGGCCACACCCACTATATAACCCCCTCCTCACTGAATGATTCTCAGGTAGAGTGACATTGAAATAAGTCCCGTCCTGGAAGGTGGGCGTGTTGTCGTTTTGGTCCAGGACAGTGATCTCCAGGGACGTGGATTGTCTCAGTCCTCCTCCGTCTTGGACAGTGACTGTCAAGTTGTAGGAGGGGTTGCGTTCCCGGTCAATCACACCTGCACAGGGGGCATGGCATGTGACATAAGAACAGTGAATAGTGAGTACGATGGTAAGTACCAATAACAAGACGGGAATAAAGAACAAGAACTGAACACTGACTCAGAGGACTCAGTGAGTCTAGGTTAAGGTAGTAGTTTCACAAGATGAGGTCTTAATTTCCTCTGTGGAATACGTACATCAGATGCCTGCTATAGCCATCCCATCATTCCAGTGATGAGTTGAGCAAGCAACCAACAACATCATAATTTGAAGGCCATTTACAGAGGACTCCAACCAGTTTCCCATCCTTCAACCTGCCAGCTGCATTCTTAGCAACATTGATATCCAAGGTGCCACAACTTAATAAATGCTGCCACCCTACTCACTGAACACACTGTCACCCACTCATTGTTTGTTACTTCTTCAAAAAAGAAGTTCAATCTGCTACAAGCTAACTACATCCAGACACATGAACTTCTCTCCAAAATTACAACTGTAAAAAAGGAATAGCTATTTGGAGTGAGTGGTTTGTCTTGTACAAAATTTCTGTTAAACATGTGGAAGTGCCAAGATTCTAAACCAGCAGCAATAAATTTCCTTGATCTTCATACAATGGTTTCATTTTCAGTGGCTGCTAAGTAATAAGACATCAATTCAACACCTTCATTGGATGTTGTGCTCATGACATCAACAGAGGCACTCTCCATCCCCACCACAAAAAATGGTCACCCCAAATCACAGAAATGGTTCCAACCTTCACGGTCAAAGATAAGGTGTCACTCCACCCCAACAACACTCCCTCCCAACCAACACGAGTCCACATCACAATCTCACAATCTTTTGTTTTGACATAACCTTCATGCACAATCTTTTGTTTTGACATAATAACCTTCCTGCACATCACTTGTATGATCAACTGATTTGTGTTGGAGCCCTTACAAATTGGTCTTAAAGAAACGATTTACAGCTCTTAGCTTAGCTGATAGAGAACATTAATACCACATAGATGCACCCATTAATGTGCCACACACATCTGTCAGCCTAAAGGCCACACATCAAAACACTTTTTATATGGATTCACCAAATTGTGATGCCTCCATCCCTGGGCCTTGTCTCTTCACCACTCCCCCCTCCCTCTTGTGCACTCACCATTGGTTCTGACCAGTCCAGTGGTACTGTTGATCACAAACAGTTCATTTCTTCCGGTGGTGAGGGAGTAAGAGAGTTTTCCACTGGATCCTGTGTCGTCATCCTGAGCTTGTATGGTGAGCACTGCAGTCCCCTGGGGGACGTTCTCGGCAATCCGAGCATGGAAACGAGACTCAACGAACTGTGGGGGGTGGTTATCCATTGCTTGTCTCTGCACACGAGTCATAGGAGGTTTGTGTGAAGTCCCAAAGTGTGGCCAAAAATCTCCATGGAGATGCGCAAGGGACTTGCTGACTCCCACTCTGTGAATAATGGCATCAGGGAGAGCATGAATACCATTAACTGTTCCGTCAGTGTAGACTTGTTTTTTGAGCAGTTGGGGAGCAATGGAGCGTCGCAGTGTGATCAGCAAAGGAATTGCTACCTTGACGTAGTTCACGCATGACTGGACATCAAAGGGGATGACTTGATAGAGATTGATTTCACCACTCACAGAATGCCCATCCGTGCTCCTCAACACGTTAGTTATTAACTCAATCTTTGCATAGCTGCATAACACACCCCCATCCATCACTGAGACTAACCCCCTAGTGTTCACTAGCACTCCAGCCACACCTCCTCTCCATAAACGTCCAAAGGCGATGCTGGGCAGTTTGCAATCTTCATCACTTCTTTGGTGGAGAATTCTGAATTTTGTATCCAAAGGGAGGAAGAGGAGGCTAGTTGGGTTACGTTGACACAGTGCCACGACATTGTTGCAAGGCACTGCAAGGTTTGCTGTTATAGAGAAGGAATGAGTCTTGTTGCTAAGAGGAAAAGTCACATCCACAGCCTGCGAATGTGCGCTATCACGACCGCATTTACAAAACAAGTCTCCATTGCCTACCACTGCTATGACTCTCACTGATGGCTTTGTATCATTTTCTTCACCATGGATAGTTGCTGAGAGGTCCAAGTGACTTGCATTTCTTGCAGGTGAGAATTGATAATGATCTGGGAGGAGGATCTTGCCACAACGCCACCATTCTACTCCGCGTGGCTCTCTCTTCACACCGTCAGCTCCTGCAGTTTTGCAGTGCATCACCATCACGGAGAGCGTCAGAATTGCAGTTGAGCAAAATAGTACATCAGCCATCAAGCCATTCATGGCTTCTTTCTTGGGTCAATATTTATGAAAGTCTTGGCCTGCCCCCTCAGATCTCCAGGACAAATTTACAATTATGAAGTTGAAAGGGTCGGTTAACTCCCTAAGTTCTGCAGTATAGACAGGTGAGCAGCATTGACTTCATGATAAAGAGAAAACTGCAGCAGAAAATAATTATTAGTCAATGAATATCATTAGCGCGGCCAATTTGCATCACGTGAGCTAGAAAAATTTCAGAGTTTGAGCCTGGGAAGAAGGTTAGAATTTTAAGTTGCTGCGATTTGACTGGACAGCTTTACAGTCTTGAAAGATGGCCGGCCTCCCTCCTTTGACTCAGGTGAGTATAGAGTGCTCTAGACATATGAAGAGTGAACCTGCTGGGAAGCTTAGCAACTAATAGTGAGGGTACTGTTTGCTTTTGGTTTCATTTGAATAACTTTACTCATCTCCACTAGTATCACTCCATTCCACATATTATTTCTCGCTCTTCCAGCTGGGAGGTAACCATAGGTCTACCTTTGAGGGCTATTGGTCTCTACTGGACCCTAGCAACGTGGGGAAAGTTGATGCCAGTGCTGCTGCTACCTTTCTAAAGAAGTCACAGCTGAGAGAACCAGTGCTACACAAGGTGGGTGGAGTTTCTGTGATGAATGTATCACTATTATTATAGTGGATATTGTCAAAGAGTCAATAATGTAATGATGTTAGTCTGCAAATTGAGTCTTTCACGTCTGCACTGTTGACACCATGAACCACAGACTATAGTGCATGGCATATCAATCGCATGATGTACTACCCTTGTTTAGTATATACACCGGGTATTGGAGATATGAGACCCTCCTCATTCCAGAGTGGTGCACTTTACTAAAACCTTATTTGAGGACTCATCATCAATAGAGTAGATCAAAACCTCACTCACGCACTCATCTATTAGATCTGGAATATGAGTGACCCTAGTGGCAAGGGCTACCTTGATAAGCAAGGTGTTTTCATGGCCTTACGTCTAATAGCTGTGTGTCAGATGGGCAAAGAACCTTCTGTCAGTAATATGGCTCTCAGTGACCCTCCTCCTAAACTTGTGGGCGTCAACCTTCCACCTATAGCAGCTGCCAATAAGTGGACAGTAGAGGTTAGTACTCTGTGATTAACAACAAAGGAATACTGTGGGGGTTTGGCAGGTTTCAGAAACTAGCCCCTCCCTTGATTGCAATCTCCCTTGTTATGTGCAGGCTTCCGATCGGAGCAAGTTTGAGCAGACTTTCCAGGGCCTTCAACCTTCCAAGGGACTTCTTGCAGGCGATAAGGCCAAACCATTCATGCTCAGTTCAAAACTTCCCGTGGATGCACTAGGAAAGGTCAGTTAGTCATGTCAGTAGGGTCAGCTTACATAATTATTAATATTAATTCCCTATGGCTTCTTAGACTAGTTGTTAATAACATCAGGGACTGTCATAAAACCAAAAGCATTGTATAAATCATGATGTGCAATACATCCACCCCTGGTGACATAATATGGCCCTGAAAGCTACTCATTACTGGCACGGTTCTACCATTTAGTGTCCAACATAGCATAGCTGCATGCTCAAGAAGTGAGCACACTGTCTATTGGGGAGAATTCTCCATGGTGGGCATAAATATAAACTGTACTGCTGTTGATTGATGTTTTATCAACAATTATTGTTACTGGTAATTCACTTTTCCTTCTGTCCTCAGATATGGACCTTAGCCGATATTGACAGGGATGGCAGTCTAGACCTTGACGAATTTTGTGTGGTAAGATCATGTACTGAAAGCTGTTAGTATAGTCTTGACTATAAGGCCACAAATCATAACATTCTGCTATTTCATGCCAGATGGAGAGAGAATTCAATAATATTCTGTATGTAGACCTGTTTCGTTTCTTATTTTCCCATCTGTTCAGGCCATGAAGCTGATATCTCTGGCACAGGGAGGAGAAGTTTTGCCTGCTAGTCTCCCAGCTTCTCTAATTCCCCCATCCAAAGGGGGGAGTGATGGAACCAAGGGAAATGGACCTATCATCACAAGTACCAGTTCCAATAGTCTGTCATCCAATATGGCCACAGCAGGTAGCGCTTCTCCAAAATCCAGTTCCTCTCAATTGGAAAGGTCCCCGCTCTCTGCCAAAAAAGGGGTAAGAATTATATTTTGAAGAGGCTTGTACTCATTTGTAATATGATTGTAGGGGCATGATTCATTTAGAAATAATAAAGGTGCTTTAATTGGAGATAATATTATGTTTTAAGATTGCGAGTTCTTCGGGGGTGTTAGAGGAGGAGTGGGTGGTGAGTGCTGAACTCAAGTCTAAGTATGACGGCTACTTCCAAGGAATCGATAAGGATCATGATGGCTACATATCAGGGGAGGAAGCACGCAATCTTTTCATGGCATCCAACCTCAAGCAACCAGTGCTGGCCCACATATGGTCAGTCAGGAAAGAGTAAAATGAACATCCCATGTCATCCTGCTTGATGGGTTGTATATTAGTGCTCTCTGCCTTTCAGGGGGTAGCTGTGATTGCTATCATTAGTGTGTGATTAAAATGGGTTCCGTGTCATTGATTCAGGAACTTGTGTGACATTGAAAAGACTGGCAGGCTAAATGCTGAGCAATTTGCACTGGCCATGTACCTCATAGCTGAGAAAGTCCGCCAAAAGGAAGTACCAAAAGAACTGACGGCCGCTATGATCCCCCCATCCCTCCGAGGGAAGGTCCCTCCCTCCTCCTCCACACCATCTTCCTCCTCTTCTTCTTCCTTGTCATCCTCCTTAACTGTAACAAGTCTGTCCAACACTACATCCAGTACTAGTTTGGCCTGGAGCTCATCCACATCAGCCTCCATAGCCACTCTGGGTCAGGTCACACCCTCCACCTCAACCAGTATCTCCACAGCCAGTGCTTGGACCACACCCACTCCTTTGGGAGAGGATTCCAAAGAGGAGCAGGACCAGGGATTTGGCAGTGATTTTTCAGCCATTCAAGAACTTGATAGCATCACTAAAGAGATAGAAACTATTAGAAAGTAAGTTTTCCTTGAAAATGCAGTTATTTCTAGGTATGTAAACTTTATTGTTTGGCTATATGATTAATATTAGATCAAAATCATTACATTTGTAGATAATAATGTCTGAAAGTGAAGGTGTGTATTGCATTGTGCCATAATTGCTTGCTTTTCAGCGAGAAGACAGGATTGGCTGAGGAGATCAAGGCCAAGCAGGAGTTGATTCAGCAACGGAAAGGTGAAGTGGAAGGGATGCAGGGGGATATCGATGAGGCATCTCGTCAGAGAGAGGCTCTGGAGCGAGAGAGGGACAAGGCACGAAATCTCTTGGAGGAGCTCAATAATGAGGTGTGTGAATATCACAACATTTGGTGGTAACCTTAAATCTCTTACTGAGCTATACTGCTATGGTGATATGGTATTCGTTTGTCCTCCAGAAAGCCAAACTTGAATCTCAGATAGCTGAAGTGGGACAGAATTGTGAAGATGAGAAGGAGGAAGTAAGAGTTGATGAGCTGTTAGGATGCCTGATATTAGCAGCTGTGTGTGTTTTAGATTGAACGGTTGAAGATGCAGCTCTCTGAGCAAGAAACCAGTAAGAGATCACAGGCAGAGGAACTAGAGAAACTCCAGAACCAACTCCAGCAGCTGCAAAATGAAGAGAGGGAATACAAACAAAAGGTCAGATGCATCCATCCATCATGCCTGGATTACATCTCCAATAATTTGCTACCCCATTCAGAGCAGCACTACAACTTTTTTAATCATGTAGTTGTCTTTTCAGCATAGCCCCACGCAGCAGCTGTGTACAAGCATTTTAGCTCCAGTGACTCTGTGTTAACTTTGTGAGTCACTCTAAGTATTATTCAGGTGGAACTAGGAAGACTAGAACTGGAGAAACTGCAGAAGGCCGGTCAGAACATTCACTCCGAAATCAACCAGGTGGGTGTGGTTAAATCCAATCATTCAGTGGATACTGCATGGATACATTTTTTAGGTTCGGCAGAGGATTGATAATTTGAAGGAGGAACATCAAAGCCTGACGACAGCACTGACATTGTATCCTCCCACCAGCACTCCAGGCTCCACCCCCTCCTCCAGTGTTATCAATATTAATGACGTGGGGCAGCTCTCATCTGAACTGCATGTGCCACACCTCTCTGAACATGATGCTGTCTCAGTCAGAGCTACTGTAAGTGTTGGCAATGAGGCCTTGAAAGCATTTGCTGCGTAATGAGGGAAAGCAGGGCCTTAAGTTGGTAATCAGATATTAATGCAAAAGTACTTTAATAGAATTATCTTGGGGGAAACCCTATTAATTTCCACTTATGTTTCTAGATTGGCTCTAGCAGTCCTGTGAGTAGCTTGAGTGGCTTCAGCACCAACTCTCACCTAGACGATGGAGCAGAAGAAGGAGTTGCCAAGGACGACAGGCTCCACCCAGATCCATTTGGTTCCTCTAGTGGTGGTGGTAGTGGTGGGAGTGGAGGAGATCCATTTGCAGCCTTCTCTCTTCGTTCCACCGCAGGGCCGGGGGGAGACCCATTTGGGGGGCAAAGCTTCAGTGGAAAGCCTTCAGACTTGTCAGCATTTGATCCATTTGGAGGAAACTTTGACCCATTTAAGGTGAGATCTTTTTAGGGTTACCTCTTACTTATTTATGACTGTATGTTGTATGTAGTCTACCAGCTCAGCAGCCCAGAGTACAGGAGATGACTTATTCAAAGGAGACCCTTTCTCAGCTGCTGGATCTGCTCAAATCTCCAACAGTTCATCCACAAGTTCTCTCCCCACTGCTACTGCCACTCCAGCTGTAGTACCATCTGCAGCAGCCCCACCCCCTCTAGCTGTTGACCCTTTTAGTGGTCAGGATCCCTTCAATGCAGACCCATTTGGCTCGACAGGAAATAAAGATCGAACTCAGGTAAGGAAATCACCCTCTGCATCATATATGACACACATACTGTAATTATCCTTTGCACATGACCACTCATACTGGTTCTGCCACTTCTTTCTCTCCAGCCCAGTTCTGCGTGGGGCACTTCTAGTCCATTTGATGTAGATCCTTTTGGCCAGCAAAATGCCCAAACACCAACAGATCCATTTGCTAACAGTGACCCTTTCGGGGATGATGTGTTTGGAGTGAAGTCTGGGGGATCCAGTAACCCTTTTCAAACATCTGGTGCAAGTAAAGGAGGCTGGGCAAATGAAAAGGAGCAAAAGAAAGAGAAAAGCTAGTGTGTGTATATATTTGTGTGATATTTGGCTGCATTCTTCTGAGAATCATTGTATACCAAACTAACTCCATGATTCAGTATTTAACCTCTGAGTCTTTTCATTGCACTTCAAAGTTAATATTTAATCAGGACGTTAATTTTGCTGTGACACCAGTGGGCATTAAATAGAAATCGGTGTGCTTTATTTGGGGTTAGGGTGAAATGTGGGGAAGCGATAGAAGTCGTAATATCTATAACAGTCAACCCAGTAGAGATCTGGTAATCACATACTGTGGTGGGGCAACCTCAGGGGAATCTTCTGGAAGTGAGTTTGTGGAAGAAGAGAAGCCATGGCCACCAGATGAGAAGTCTTGTCGTCCCAGCAGAAGCCTGTTGAGGCATGTACCGCGAGTTCCAAGACCACATTCTCATCTCTTTAGGACCTCGGGGGGAAGGGCCAGAGGAAGCAAGCACTCCAGGAGATGGGAGAACTGTGAGCATTATAGTGGTGAGGTGACCGAAGACTTTGATAAAACCATCTCGTCCATGAATGTAGCCATGTTTTTATCGTCACTTCATGACATTCCAGAAGAAGAGTACGAGGCAGCTGCTACTATCCTCCCTCTCCATGACTCACCTTTCTCAAGATTGCACAATTCTGATAAATATATGCAAGTAGGTAATTGCATAAGAATGTGGCTAGACACTTGTAGAGATGGTAGTGTTTTTTTTTTTGTTGTCAGATTTGGTGCAGTTTTACGTCACACTCTGAAGAAGAGCAGGAGAAGATAACAAGAGGGAGAGAGGCTACTCCAGCAACAGCAGCAGGAAGTGGCATCCTTTCCACCAGAAGAGCTGTTCAAAAAGGTGGACCTTCGGATCAGAAGTGTCTTTAGACACAACAGACACCTACCACTGGTGAGTGTAGAGTCCCCCCCCCCCCCCCCCCCCCCCTCCCCCCAAAGCCCCATCTATCTTGTATACCACATGCACACCCCCAGGGCTTCATCTCAGCCTTAGAGGAAGACCTCTCTCATTTCTTCTCTGTGGATGCCTCTGCCATAGTCCTAGTTCTTCAGGCTAATTCGTAAGCATTTGTAACACTGCACTATTGGATGTTGTGATCTCAATATGTCCAGGTTCTGCCGCTTATTGTTGCATGGGATTTGTCAGTACATGGGTCTCAAGTCCCACAGTAAGTTACAGACTGTCGTTCAAGGAAAATTAATTAACTTCCATTCCTCCTTTCCAGCTGAACACTACATGGGGACTAGTGTTGTGGTGGTGGAATGCAAGCACAACCATTTCATGTTACCTGCTGTTCCTCTTTCTACATACATGCAATCAAAAAAGTCATCTGTATAGAAATTTGGCTATTTAAAAAGTTCATGAACAAGACCTCCTAATTTCAATAACCACACCCATATTACCCAACTACTTATCCCTCTCATGCACGGTATCAAGCACGTGGAAGTGAATTGTGGTGAACTTTAAAGACAATATGATTTGAGTCTAGTGTCAGATATTTTCTTCCCTTTCAGTTTCAATTTCTCAATTTTATCTCTTACTTTCTTTCCTGCTCGAATCTTCTTGGTCACATGACTTGTCTTAATGATCTTGCTGGTGGTCATAGGACTACTATCACTCCCCTCTTCTTCCATTGCACTGCCATGAAATCAGGAATTGAAGGACATTGTATGCATGGTGTCAATCCTTACCTATGATAAGTGGTGAGGATGGCTTTCTTCCTCTTCCAATTTCGTGATTTTTTGAGGAAGTGTCTCTTTTCCTTCACTTCCTCCTCTGGTGTGAGGTATTGGACAGATTTGGACAGAGACACCCAACGATTCAACTCCTTATTCTCACTAAACAGAATCTGAAAATCACCATTTTTTAAACCATTGAAGCAAACCCTGAAATGCTATAGTTCAAATGGGATAACTCAGAAATTTTTACCTCTTCTGTGGTCAGCCCAAAGTCATTAGGTTCAACCTCACGATATCGAAACAGTTCTCCCTTCAAGCGATTCTCAAGCTCTTCCTTTTCTAGTAATACCCTATTTGGGTATAGGTTCAATCTAGATCGCTTTCTCCTTCTGGAACTAGGTCCCTCCTGTGCAGAGGATTGAGTTCCTGAGGCATCAAAGTCTGCATCCATCTAGGGAATCAGAGGGAATGAAACCTACAGAATCACCACCCTTTATCCAAGTCCTCGTACTATGCCATACTTACTCTAAATGCTATGAACAGAGAGGAACTCACATTAAAGTCAGGGTCGTCTTCTTCTTCTGGTATCCAAGGGAAACTCTCATCTAACTTCCATACAAAACGCTGACAAGACTTCCACTGCATCAAATTGATCGATCTCACCTCCTACCTCCTCTAGATCAGAGAATTCTGGCTTCTCCTCGTCCTCTTCTGCCCCTTCATAATAGTCCTCATTAAATGCTCTCTGCATTGCTTGGTCATAAACATCAGGATCAAAGTCCCCCTCAATGTCTTCAGCACCCAGACCAAATGAGTCCACAGGATTTCCTGGAGGAACAAAAAATGACAATGGAGCCTGCAAATTATTACATAATTACTTACCAGTAATATTTGCAAGTCTTTCTAGCTTCTCTTTCATTTCTTTCTGCTGGAGGTTCCTGAGGCGTCGAAGGTCATGCTGACGAGCTTCCTTTTCCTGGAGTTTCCTCTCTGCTCTCTCTTTCCTCTTCACTCTTCGTGAATCATCCTGACGTCTCACAGAACCCCCAAGTGTCCGTGGATACGAAGATATCTACCAATCAAAAAAATAAACCATCACTCCTCATAATTTTGAATGGGCCGAAAACTAAATCTGATTATGTTAACAAAGCCTCACCAGTTCTCCATCAGGTTCCTCAAATCTGAAGTTATACTTCCTCTCAAAGATTTCCTGTTTTTCCAAGGCCTCTTCATCCTCAGAATCACTGGGCGGAGTTTCAGATCCAGAACCGACCACCTCGTTATAGGTGGGAATTCTATAATGGAAGTAGAGGCATCTCCTTCAACTAGTAAAAGGTTCCGACCACGGTCCCACCTGTCCATTGTTTTGTCAAGATGACCTCTGTTCAATATGTAATCTCTAAGAAATTGTTCATCTGCACTGAGTGAGGGATCTTTCCAGTACTCTCTAAGTGGGGCCAAGTCCTTAGCCATATCCTTGGCTAATTTCCCACCCTCTCCTTTCAGCCATTGGACATACTCCCTCTCCTCCTCAGCCTGAGCAATCTCATGTAAGCATTGATCTCAAAAGATATTATTTCAGTTACCTTCTCTTTCTCGGTTTTGTTACGAAGTACCAGTAATCCCCCTTCCTCCTCCTCCCCCTCAGGCCCACCCTCCTGCTCTGCAGCAGCCTTGAAGCTCTCCTTCAACTCTTTCTGCTCCTCTGAATATGTAAGTTCCACATTTTTATCCTCTTCAAACTCAAAATTGCTCTCCAAGTCGCTTTCCCTTTCATTCCTTCTAAAAGAAATGATATTACACTTTAAATTAATGAAGGTGGTGGTAACAACTCGTACCTTCCCTTCTCAAGCAATTGCTTTCTTTCGAAGTCTTTGAGATACATAGGTTTGGATGAAGTGGTCTTCTCTATGCTTGAATCTGACTTATCAGGTACTGAGGGTGATAGTATAAGGATTTCCTTGATTAATTATAATTAATATATATTTTTCATACCCTGAGCCTGAGAAAAGAAAGCTCCTTTGCTGTCATAGATGGAGGGATCTCTACTCTTGACAAGAGAAAGTGTCCGTAGAAAATTTCTCTCCACATCACTAGTCCAGCCTTCAGCATCTTCATCTTCTTCCTCTGACGAACTTGAACTTGAAGTGTCATCACGACCTCCTTCCCCATATTTTTCCCTCACTGTTGACGCACAGCAAGTTATAACTCCTACCCAGGAAGACAATCCAGTTATACTCACGTAGAGAACGTTCCTCTTCCTCTTTCCTCCTGTGATACTTGTTAGCATACTCCTTGTTTATAGTCAACTTGTCATCTTTCATTTTGATTTTCACATTCATGCTCGACTCTTCCAAGTCTCTTCTCTCAGTACTTCCTCCTTCTTCATCCAAGTTGGCTGCTGTGGTGTCTATGAAGAAAATAGTACCACTTTCTGGCGTGTTCAAAGATTCCATATGAAAGCGCAGCACGTGGTTGTAGATCTAATTCTAAATAGCGCGCACCAAATCACCTTTGTTGATAAACAAATAGGATGGCTCTGACAGCTGTGGCCAAACTGGTGGACAAGAAGGAATTGGCTGCCGTGGAGTGGGATAGGTGAAAGACAATTAGGCTAGATGGTTCTCATATGACTTAATGTTTTTATACTAGCATTTCTAAGGCAGTGACACGTCTGTTTGATCTGAAGAAGTACCCAGAACTACCAAGCATGCTACCAGAACTCAATGAAAAAGTCAGGTAGGTAGATTCTGTCTGAGCAGTCCACCCCTAGCTTGCCAGTGTAGCTGTGATGATGATTGACTCTTGCATGCCTTCAATGGTAGTATCATTTCCAATTCTGAGCTTGGGCAGTTCATTGGTGAGTATTATCAAGAGCATGTGCTCAGTCCTTGCATGACAAAGCTGAGGGAGGAGGTGGACAAGGAAAAGAATGCTCCTGCTCTCATCCTCAAAATGGCCGAGGTCTGGACCCAGTTCTACACTTCAATCCTGTCCACTTTGCTGGTTATCTTTGCATCCATCCAGGTCAGCTCATTAAACTGTGTGTAGGAATAATGTATTACACTCCAGTCATTTGTAGCATCAGCAAAATAAACTGTCCATCCGAGCCCTCACTCTCATCAGTTTCAGAGATTTAGTTGTCCTCAGTAGCAAGTTCTCTGGTCAGTTGAATGATTTCTTTGTCCAGATCTTAAGACCCCTCCTTCCTTTTTTTGTGGTGTGCTTTTTGCAGACACACTTCAGGAGTACCCTGGTCCAATCCCCCCTCAGATTGAACAGATGCTGTTGGTGTTGCAGAGTGTCCATCACTCGCCACCTTCTGAGAAGTTCTTCATTTTGCAGAATCTGGTGGGAAAAGTGGTGGAAAATTACCTCCCTATGATAACGAGGACTCGTTTCCATGACAACACATCTGGTAAGTAACCCCCTCCCCCAGACTTTAGTATATTAGGTATCTTCATATATATATAGAAACAAGGAGTAGCAGAAGGGCGGGGACAATGGATCATGTATTGGATGGTGGGTCCATGGGTTCCAGTGGTAGAAGGCGGAGTCTTGGAGAACTAGACAAAGAAGACTCGGAAGAACCTGTGACTAGACTGTGAATTTTTAAAATGTTTTGTTTGAATCAGAAATGGAAAGACACACACACACACAGAGTCATGATATTCGGCACTTCCAGTATGGGGACAGTTTTAAAGGCTCAGTGTTAATAAAAAATGTCTACTAATACTCAGCAAGCACATGTGATATTGTCACCGATATGTGATGCCAAGCATTTCAAGCCTTTGTTATAAATAATCCAAGAATGAAGTTGGTGGGGTGTAGGCTTGACAAACCCTGCATTGATGGCGAAAGAACTGTAAGAATGCACAAATGCGTGTGCTCTTCCTAGTAAAAAAAATTCTAACCACATAGTTGGATCTCTATCACAATTTACCAAGTGTGCTCTTGAATGAGTTTGTGTCAAATCAGCAAATACAAAGCGTTTCTCATTGGCAAATTTTTCTCTTATCCTTCTCTTCACTAAATGTGTATCAGTGCTGACATAAATGAGTGAACCTCTGCCAATAAGTTCATCTCCTAACTTCAGGCTGTGCTCCAACACACAATCCCAGTCTTCCTCATTCCAGAAGAACTTCCATCCTTGAAACTTGTATCTGTTAAACCACGGTTCTACATCTGGTGTGCCTAAGAACCCAGTGCGTAAATGCACTGCAAGATATTTCTTTTGATGAAGTCCCAGTTTTTTTTGAAGATCATCTACTTGATCAAGTAAGCTTGCAGGGAACTTGAATAGGTATCGCATCAGAAGATGGCTCATATACCACCATGGATATGTGACATGTGCTTGACCACTCCCCATTTGAGGCAACTCCAAAATACTTGTGATACCCAGAGAGTCAAGTATATTGTACCAGAATAGTTGATGGTCAATATGTACAGCATTTTTACGATCTTCTTGTAACAGCTGAAATACTCCAAGTTTTTCCATGCCTTTTATTATGAGGTCTCCATAACTGATATTACCGATGAACATTGTAGTAGCAAATAGAGTACCAGCTACAATGATATCTTTTTCAGAGCTAAAAATTGCTTCACCGAATATCTCCATTTCTTCTTTTGTCCATCCCAGTATGCTCTTGGATGAGTACGTATTCTGAGAACACTTTTCAGTACAAATACCTGGATTTCTGTAATCCCACTCAATTTCATTGGGGATGAGGAAGCCAATGACTCTTCTCATATTCCAATCCCAGTTGATGATGAAAACACGATCTGACATCATTGCGGTAAGTAGAAAGAACTGAATCCTGAAAAGCTGGTCACCTACTCCAGAGCATGTCAATCTCGAACAAGTCCAGGTAAGTGTCCTGACATTAGTAGCATTTGAAGACTTCAGTTGTTCTAACTTCCTTTTGTGAAACTGTGTGTAATTTTTCAGAGCTTTTGTGAGGATCTTCCAAGCTTGGTTATGTTCATAAGAATTGTCTTTGCTCCTGGGTAGCACCATAGATATAGTCTTCCGCCTCTCCTCACCTTTTTCGCATCTTGGCTTTGGAAAAGACTCAAAAGAGTCTTTATGCACTAATACATGTATTATTAAGTAGAAACCAACTATAAAGACGAGCAATTTACAGCATTTTTTGACTCTTGTCCCACCTGTGAACATGCTGACCATTAATCTTAGGACTCGATCGACTATCGAATGTAGCGATCTGATCGGTCAGTCGTTAGTCTCACATGCACCATACATATTACCGCCCCGGGATTGGAAACGGTAGCATAGGCTAATTGAAAATTCCGCGGGCACTCCGTGTTATGGTTTGCGACCAAGAAACTTACCTAGTTACGTGGGTAGCAACGGGCTGCAGCGGTCCGCTAGGAGGCGTGTGGCTGCTCTTTCACAGGGAAACTGCAAGCGGCGGTTAGTATTTATAATTTGCATCCACAATTTCAATTATTCCTACTAGTATAATGGCTAAATTCCACACTTTAGCGATATAGAAAACTAGAAGAAAATTTGTCGGGGGAATGGTAGTCTTCATAACTTAGGTTTGTGCTTATTATCTAGTTTTGTGAGTAGAGTCATCCTTCTTTTATAGAATGAGTGGCATTAGATGCATGTTACTGCATTAATGGTGAAAATATAAACCAATTACTTAGAGCACTCATGGGAGGAAGGAAGCATCGGCTATGTACAAGAAAGTAATGGTCATGTAACCTCCACTGCTGCACTCCATTCCAGATATCCTGGTCACTCCGCAGTTCATGTCAGTATTAAATGATCAATAGTGTCAATATCATTTATAGATCGCAACATGACCCTAAAAATTGTTCCGGGATTGCAGCTCCTGTGTCTCTCTAGTAACTGTGCCGGATTGATTCCAGCAAAATTGTGTTGGTAACTCTGATGACTGCATCTTGGCATTGAAGTTCATTGATAATTTTGATGGTATAATATTATATTACTAGCGAGTACCCGCAGAAACTCTGCGCATGCCTGCGTCCGCAAAAACTCTACGGAATGTGTGTGTGTCCACTCACTGGCAGTGAGTGGCTACCAGTGACATATATGAAGGGTACAAGTTATGCATGTCAAGTAAAGGTCTATTGCAAGGGCATTATCATGTCAGATTCCACTAATTGTAATGTGCAAACTTTAAGCGAGATTTAATTGTGCAAATATTTTGATTTTAACTTGTACGCTTGAGTTTATTCACATGCATTAATCTGTAGTGAGTCTGACTTTATTAAGTACCACAACCTGCAATAGAGGGTTGCAAGTGTTTGCATAAGGATTGATTTTCTCATGTGCAACATAGCTAGCTAGTTACTCAATCCATTTCTCAACTGGAGTAAATCCTTTTAGTGATCAATTCCAAGTTGTCCCAAATTTCATTTTAACCAGTAAACAGTTCTTTGAGTGCAGAAGGATAATCAGTAAGAGGTAGCTAGTCCATTGTGACAGCAGTTGAGAGCTTCACTTGCAAACCTCAAACTTGACAATGGGCCCAAGGTGCTGCTTGTTTCATTAGCACCTAGCCTGTCTTTGTTCTTCCCTGTTAGTTTTCTCCTAATACTCTCTCTCTCTCCCTTCTCTCCTTCACTCTGTACCTCTCTCTTTCTCTTGCTCTTTCATCTTCTGTCAAGTGTGTTCTTCGACTTCTCTCCCTCTCTCTCCCTTGCTCTTTCATCTTCAGTGAAATGTGCTCTCTGACTTCTTTGCCTCTCTCTCTCCCTTGATCTTCTAGTTTCTGAACTTCAACTCTGCCTCTCTCTCCCTGAATTTCGCACCATTGTATTTAAATCTGAGCATGTGCAGTCATGTCTAAGTATGCGCACATTCGTCGCAAGCTGACTTCCCATCTCTCATCTTGCTACTCTGTGGGAGTTGAATTTATCCCGCTTGTGGCTGAAACTCTAGGTGGCCTCGTGGAGGATGCTATCACCTGATGCCACCTCGTCCACCAAGCACCTTTTCGGGCATGTCGCCATTGCTCTTCGGCATGGGAATGCAAGTTTATGGCTGCGACCCTACCCCCTGAACTGGATGGTCTTTGTTTTACTGCTGTTGTGTTTTTGTTGTTTTATTTTATCTTTCTTTTGATTTTTGTTCACTTGTTTTTTGCTTGTCCCTTGTTTGTTTGTCTTTTGGTTTCATATCATCAGAATTCAATCAAAAACAAACAAAAAAACAACAGCATATCTGATCTGCAAAATTATTTTGTTTTTCTTTTGGTTTCTGTTCACTTGTTTTTTTGTTTGTCCCTCTTTTGGTTTTATCTTTTCACAATCATGATCATCAGAATTCAATCAAAAACAAAAAATAAAAAAAAACCCAGCATATCTGATCTGTTTTTGTTTTTTGTTTGTCCCTTATTTGTTTCTCTTTTGGTGTTATCTTATCAGAATTCAGTCAAAAACAAAAAACTAAACCAAAAAAACAACAATAGCATATCTGATTTGCAATACCTTTAAAAAAATCAAATATTGATAGCATTGCCGTTGTAGTCGTGCGGTAGTGGGTTGGCCGGCGAGGTCCGAGGACTCGGGTTCGAGCCCCAAATCAATTGGTTTTTTTCTTTTTCTTTCTCAATTATTAACTGTGACGCATACCTTGACATAATGTGACGTAGTGCGTATGTACGCACTGACAAGCACATTATTATATAGATTAGCAACTCTGCATCAATTTTTGTGATCACTTACTTGTGCATGCAAATCTATCTGAGCCAGAAAGTAATTATTATATTGTGTAGTATAATTATTGTGTAGTAGCCTTCTCGACTGATGAATAAGGAGAGGAAGAAGAGTCCATCACATCACTAGTAGCATGCACTGTATGTATTGCACATTATCACTGTATGTTCTGTAATAATTATTAGATTTAAGCGCGCGCGCGTTGACTTCATAACACGGATTGCCCGTGGAATTGGTTCCGTTTCCAATCCCGGGGCGGTAATATACTATCTATGCATGCACGAGCCAGCCAGATCTTTAGGGCTAATTAGAGTGGGTGGGTGCATGTTTAGCTGTGAGATTGGTGTTGCAGAGTGTCCATCATTTGCTACCTTATGAGAAGTGCAGAGTCTACAATCTTTATCAGAAATGGAAAGACACACACACACACAGAGTCATGTTGAATGCAGAATGATTGTTATGACCGTGATGTTTCCAGATTGTTCTTCAAAGTCTTTTCTTCAGCTTTGCTTCTCTTTGCTCTGGGGAACTTGAACCCATGAAAGTGTTCAGCAGTTCTCTTTCGTATGGCATCCAAACTCTCCTCCTGCTCTGCCCACTCCAAGACTAGGCGTCTGCCATAGAGATGGGTACTGTGACTCAGCGAGTCAAATGCTTTTCTAGCATCTTCTTTGCTCACAAACTCCACGAAACCGAACCCTCTGTGATCACCACTTCCAGCACTCAACTTCTTGGGCAGACGGACTTTTTTCAGAGCTCCAAACGTACAAAATAAATCCTTCACTTCTTGGCTGTTGGCTTCAAATGGAATATTCCTGACTAAAATTTTTGATGTTTTTTGTTTAGTTGTAATTGGAAGTTTTTTAGCACCCTGAGAAGAAGAGGGAGATGGTCGTGTTTTGTGATGCGACAGTTTCAATTCTAGTGTGTGGTCATCCACTTTGCTGTGCTGCAGCTGTTTCAACACCTCCAAGGCAGCCGTCTCATCAGCAAACTCTACGAATCCAAACCCCATGGAGAGAGGGGAGGCAGAGTCCTTGGGGTTCCTCTTCCTGGCAATGTTGAGGGACTTTACTTCTGCCACTTGTGAGAACAGCTGGAGAAGAGTATCTTCATTAGTTGAAAAGTTTAAATTCTTGATGAATATGGTGCTTGTTGAACATTCTTTTATCTCGTCAGTTTCATCTTCAGATTTACTTTCATTCCTTGGTTCTTTCTTATTAAGGACACCAACAGGTGCCCACTCCAAGTAGAGAGGAAGGTGTTTGAAACTACTGTAGGCTAACTTTGAGAAGGCCTTTCTTGCATGACTGGCCTCGGCATATTCCACAAGTGCCGATATTCCAGCTGGAGGCATAATTACTTTCAACAACTGTCCAAAAGGTTGAAATAATTTGGAGATTTCTGAGTTAGCAACTCCCGAAGGTAAATTCTTGATCATGATTATGTTCTTGCTTCTCTTTGGTTTGTTCTGTTCAAACACTTCTAAGTTGACCCCATGGCTCTGGAGGAACTCGCGCGTTTCTCTCACTATTTGTGTCTCACCCAGTGCCACTCGAACAGCTGCCGATGTACCAGAGGTTGCATCATAAATTTCGCTCTTCTCTGTGGAGTACTTTTCTGCCATCACATCTGCTACTGCATTGGCACCCAAGAAGAGGCTGTTCCAATTATGAACACTGCCTGCCTCTGATCGCATCTTCAACTCTTTTTTCTTCTTGAAGGAAGTCTGTTGGTGAGTGAGTTCTTCTCCTTGCACGTGTCTTGGACGAGCAGGAAGGAGATGCAGGAGGCGACCCTGAAATATCTGCCCATCAAGTTCCTGGTATGCCTTGGCAGCATGTTCAGGGAGCATGAATGTGACAAACCCCAAACCTGTCGGTCGGTTTGTAGTCTTGTCCAAAGGTATGATGACTTCCGTAAGAGGGCCGTACTTCTCAAACAACTCGGTCAGATCTTCTTCTTGCGTAGAGAAAGGCAAGTTCCTGATAAAGATGCGACCTGATTCCATCACACTCTCCACTTCAGAATCGTCCACCAGAGAAGCTTTCAGTTCCCAGGGCTTCAGTGTCCTTCCATCATCTCCCTGCATCACATTCTTTTCACGAAAGGAGGCATCATCTCTGAACAGCTCAATGTAGCGATGACGTATACAATCTTTGTTTCTCTTAAGTGCTTCTCTCAAGTCTTTCTCACTCTGGAAGTCGGCATATCCACGACCAGAAGGACGACCTTGGGGGTCCTGCGTCAACCTAATTGCCACCACCTTCAGAGGATGGAAGAAACTCCTTATATCTTTCTCCTTGGCATTGAATGGGAGGCCCAGCATCTTCACTGTGTAAGGGGTAGTGGCCATAGGTAGGATGGAGTCAGACTCCTCACCACCTAAAGATGCTTCACTTTCATCATCTGATACTCCTGATCCCGATACAGGCTGGTCATGTGACTCCATACCATGTCCACTGTCCTTCACCACCTTGGACTTGAGGTAATCCAGGTCACTCGTGGTTTGAGAGGTAGTAATGTCCTCTCTCTGTTCCTCGTCACTCTCCATCTCTCCTACAGGTGCTTCAATCTCCTCATCTTTCAATCCTTGCCCACCTTCTTCCTCCACCTCTCTCCTCCCACCCTTGTCATGCCCCTTTCCCTCCTCAGCTAGCATGGTGCTGTCCGACCAGGTCTTCACTTTGGTGCCATGTTTATGAACATCTAAGAACTCCTGGAATGAAGGATCCACTTCCAGCTCCTCGTACTCCTTCAACATCTTCCCAAGGCGAGTCTCTTTCCTTCCATCTTCTCCTCCCCCTTCCTCCATCTTCTTCTTCGTTTTACCTGCCTCCCTCTTTCTGTAGGCGGAGCTTCCCTCAGAATACTTGCTCCAGGGACGTGCTAGACTTTCATCTCCGTAGGGCTTGGCCACCTCCACCTCTATTTGTGTTGCACCGATAAAAGTCTTATTCAAGTCTTTCAGAGCTCTCTCTGCTTGCTCGGCTAAGCTGAAACCTACGAACCCAAATTTACGGAAGACACCTCTCCGTGTTTTCATCAGTTTCACATCCGTGACTTCCCCACAGGAGGAGAATAACTCCCTGAGTTTCTTCTCGGAGCATTTCTGAGGAAGATTCTTAACGATCACTCGAGACATAGCTGCTAGTACCTAGCCTACACGTGTTCTAGCCACGCCTCCTCACTTAAGTTATATGCGCATGCGTTAACTGCCAGACCAGATCCGCCCACAATAATTGAAGTGTGCTTACCCTTAATTAATAATGCTAGAGCAGTGCTAATAGTGCAATGTTAGCTGCTGCACCAGCCAGCAGCATAAAGATGATCATGACTCCCAGATATACCCGACAGGGACGATCCTGCAGATCAAAGCATAAAAAACAATGCAGCTATGAAAGGGGGCCTCACCTTAGATGGCTCTTCATAATCCTCATCTTCCTCCTCACTCTCATGATCTGCATTCACTTTCACCAGGTGAGCCTTGTGCTGTGGAAACTGTTCAGGGGGTTCAGAGGTCACTCCAAGGTCCTCCGACGTTGGATGACCTGAAAAAGTAAACAAATTATTTAAGAGGATGAACATAGGTTCTTTGCTTACCCTTTGAGTAATTGATGGAGTAGATGTTAAAGAATGCAGCTATCATTATAATGAAACCAATGGTAGCAGACACACTATAGATGGCATAATGGACAAAGTCTAACTTGACTCCTTCAAGCTCCCGTATAATATGCAGTCCCAGCAACATGGCACCAACTGCATAATATTTACATGAAAGAATTGTAGTAGCAGGTACTTCTGTTCACTTACATGCAGCACCTTCACCAAGTAACAAACCAATGGACCCATGGATCACATTGTAAATCCATCTCCTACATTCATAGAGGCATTATCTTGATAGTCTAGCTAGCTATTTTACTTCAGTGCTTAACTCACTTGGAACTGGTTGGATCACAGCGACAGATAGCAATGAATGGCTAAATAATCACAAGGTGAAGAAGTATTGCAAATTTATTATCACTCACATTGATGCCGACAGCAGTAAGTGCTATGATTCCAAGGATCTGGTGGGGAAGATTGGTCACCTGTCAAAGCATGTTTTAAGTTAGTTCTGTGGGAAGAGATTAATTTGGTTTGTGGACTCACTGTAGTTGTTAACCACTTGCCATTAGCGTGCACTACAATGGCTGCCACTCCCAGCAAGGATATCACCAGGACTAGAACCATCAGCACTATGTGAGTCTGCATGGGAGAAGAATGAGATAGAGTATTACTCTATAATAGCTATACACACTTTTAACTGCACATGCTCAAATGTTACATACATAAAACCACTGTCCATTGGGCCAGGCCACTTTATAGAAGAGCGCCAACATAATTGCCACAGGAGCTAACACTCCCCACCCAAACATCATCAAAGACCCTGCAAGTAAAACCATTCCATAAAATGCTTGGCAGTTGAGACTTAGTTAGCTGGTTGTTTACCATGAATCCTGACCAAGATATCTGCAACTCCTGATGCCTTCAGTGGAATGGATTGGTCTGTAGAATTAGACATACTGATAGTAGTAGGTGCATTAGTAGTGGGGTTTCTTCCAGCAATGGAAAAACTTTCAGATCTCACCCTGACCCAGTAAGTCTGGAAGTTCTCCACCACAGTGTAGCTGTGAATGACATGTACACATTGAAGGTTTTAATGTCTCATAGAAACAGATGTGCTATAACTGGTCTCTTACTAGAATGCAAGTTCACTGATATCATCTGGTAACGTATCAGCTCTCCATTGCACATTAACAACTGTCACAGGTTCTGGATTTGCATGGCTCACTGTATCCTGTGTAGAATGAAAAATGAATATTTTATGGCCAGATCTGTGCCTATCCCCTTACTGCTATGCTGCCACATTGCAGAGTTTTGGCTTTGTTACTGTCGAGGGTAGAAAAAGTGCCCAGAGCTTGCTCTGATTCACTTGTCCTGACTTGCATCATGAACCCTCTGAACGTCCCTCTGTTGATGACCAGGATGGCTTCAAACAATTACAAGAGTAAGCTTACACTTCTTGATATGGCAGATTATTGAACCTGGTCTATTTTAGTGAGTTCTGGATACCTGAGATAGTAGCCCCTGGGACATAGGCCCCTTGCAGTCCAGATAAAATGATAGAAGTAGGAGGGTTTCCTGACTGGGGTACTGTTTCTTGATGGAGAGGGGTCAGATTACTGTTGCAGGCATCTGGTACTGGGGGTCCATTGGACATACTCAGGACACCATTATGGGGAATGAGAATCACGCACCAACATGCAAGAACCCACCAAGACATGACGGTTTCAAAGATGGGTGGGGCTGCTACGGGCTCACAAGTTAAGTAGCCACGCCTCTTTTAGTTATTGCGCGCGCACTATTAGCGCGCGGGCAACTCGTTAAATTATCTTCAAGGCCAAGCCAGGAGTGTTTATAGTACAGTGGTGAGTGAAACTAGTAGAACCCAGTACTAATACAGACATTTGAGCTGTGGCTGGCTGTAGCTACAAGCTAGGTGGCCCAACAAGTCGAGGTTCTACATATTCATTGTTGCCATAGGTGGTAGTTGGCTGTGTAGGTAGGTAAGTGGTGACCAAGTGTGTGGACACATAGTTAATATGCTCTGTAGTATATAGGCAGTAAATGGCTGAGCAAGAGGCCACACCCTCCACTTCAGATGTGAAGAAGGTATGGGACGTTCCTGCGCAGTGTATCTTTGGTTAAGGATGTGTTATTTCATTTCCTCTTCTTTTTCAGTTCGAGGGAGGAAGTCAACATCCTGAAGAGGATGAAGAGTAAGTTTCCATGGGGATTTCACACTCCTCTATTATGATATGATGATTTAATTATAGTGGAGTGAGTGTGGCCACTGGTTTAGATGCTGTCCAGTTGGCTGTGGATCTCATGAATAGTAACAGGTACCGCAAAGCCATTCGACTTCTCAAGCCAAAGTATGTGTGTGAACCATGTATCAAATGGAACAGTTCTTACATGTCTCTCTTTCCTGTCCCTCTGCCACACCCACCACATCACAGAGCGGATGTATGCATGTACTACTCCACAGGCTATGGAAGTGTCCTTTTCCTCCAAGCCGTCTTCTGCATGGAGAAGGTAAGCCCTTGTGATTATAATCCCTCTGTAATAAAATTAGTGAACTAGTGGAAGAGTAGCCTCGTTCCCAGGCCTTTTTGTTTGTTTATGTGTGTTTATTTGCTTGTTTATTTGTTTGTTTGCAGGGGGAGGGGAAAAAAGATAGACCAATAGACCTGGGAATAGGAACAAAATTAGAGGGGGAGGTTATCGTGCATGGTTATGGCTTATTGATTACATTTTTGGAGGCTGGTTCAGTAGTCCTTTAATCATCATTATGTGTAGGAGGTGATTGATAAAGCTACTAAAGTTCTCCATGGAACTGTTGATATTTGTAACAGGTATTACTAATTGTCTATGCATTTAGGTATGTATTGAAACCACACCCATTTTATTGTCCAGTTCTCGTCGTTCCCGTGGAGTGCTAGAGAGTTTGTCCAGTTGGATGTTTGGACAGAGACTGGACGGTTACTCTCGTGAAGAGCTGCAGGCGGAGGTCCTTTATGCTGAGGCCAACCTCCTACTCTCCTTCCTCACATTCCTCCAAGTATGTTCCCATTGCATTCCAACTTGCATGTTCCATTCTAAGTCATTTCTATTCCATTCCACTATAGGATGAAAGTTTGATGAGTTTTGTGAAGGGTGGCCTCCGGATTAGAAACTGTTACTCTATTTACAAGTATGTATTTAGGATTCATCAAGTATGTGGGAGACTAAATGGTTGCTGATGTAATAAAGTGTGTTATAGAATGGCGGTATGGGGCAACCACCTCTCTAATAAGGCTGCTTTCTCTAAGGATAGAGCTTCTTTCTGCATAGAAGGGCCACCTGCAGATGTTTTATTGTTAGAGTGAATGGCCGTATGTTGCCTTATAGGAGGTGGGTGCTTCATTATTCCCATTGGTTATGTGCACTGTGTGAGAGATGTAATCCATAAAAAGGAGGGATTAGACATTGTTTGTTTTGCTTATGAAAGTGGCCCTACTTCAGTGCCAACAGTGCGTATGATCTAATGAACTTAATGATAAGTGAATCCTTAAGAGAGTGCTGTAATGAGATAGATAGATGGTGCATGTACGTGTGCATTTGTGAGGAAGCTTCCTGATTGGTCCTGGGAATGAACTCTCCTTCTATAGCACATGACCCAGCATATGACCATTACTTAGAAGCTATACAACATGTAACTTGTCATGGACAGTGCTTAATTGTCATGAGCTGATGTCTAGACATGCTTGCAGCCTCAGACAATGGGATATGAGGTTATCGGTGAGGAAGCCCCTTAATCCTCAGATTATACTCCGTGATCAGCAGTTTTTTTTTGAGATTCCCTAAGCCCTGAATGATATTCTCCTTCACCTTTTTATCTCCTCCATCCATCTGTCTGTCTGTCTGTCTGTCTGTCTGTCTGATGTCTGTTCGTCTGTCTGTCTGTGTTCCAGACAGCTGTACCAGTGGATGATGATGTGTGAAGAAGAAGGGATAGCAGTGGAGGAGAATTTTGCAGCTGGAGTCAGGATGGGCTATGGATACTTCAACCTAGTGAGTACCACAACTTCTAAATAGTGCACACTCCGTTTTATAGCTTCTTTGTAGCAACCACATGGGTGTCAGTAATAAGTAAAGTTCATAATGGGGTCAATTCAGCCCCCTCACAACTGTATTTGGTTAGGAGCTGTCATGGCCATTGGATAAGCATTCCTGCATGCCACCTTTTTGATGTGGCAGCTTTCTCTATGGCCTCCTCTTAATCTCCATAGTAATGGCCTCACACTACAGCTTTCACATTGTAATTGAATTATATCTCTGGGGTGTGGCTTGAGTCAGATATGGCTGTGGTTGAACTAGGTTTTGATGTGTGTGGTAATGGGGAAAGACTCCACAGATGTTGTTGACTTTATCTTATGTACAGCAAAACTAGCCTAGGGGAAGATCAAAGCATTTTACTATTGTTTTTGTATTCTTTTCACCACATCAGAGGAGCCAGTGATGCTATAAAGAGCCTTTGAACCTATTTATGCTATTTGGAATGAAAGGGGCAGGTGTTCCCACTTCCTTCCCAGTTAGGTCAGGGACCTGTGACTCACACATTCTCACCAGTGCTGTGTGGATAAATGATTAATAAATGCCCTGAAGCCCCTCCCTGCACTCATGCACCAGACCTTGTCCTCTTCATTGTTTTCCCCACTACCTTAGCTCATCAAACTTTAAGGAAAGTCTGGTCAGATATCCACTATACCCTCCCCTCCCCTCCCCTCCAAGCTGTTGAATTAATTCACTCAATTGAGACATTAACTGTTTCAGCATTCCATAATTTCATTGCTGAGGGAACAAGTGGTGATTGCTTTGTCCCTTGGATCAACTCCATCCCTTTATTTTTAATTCCCCCTCGACTATGGCTGCACTGATGCTCGGCAGGGGGCCAATGTTTACTCCCATGTTTGTTGAGCCATTAAAGAATACCATTTGATATGGCCAGTACTTTAACCCATTACTCCTTAAATAAACATTTCATGATGACTTGACCCTAGATTTAATTATAATGGTAAGATAATGCTAGATTAAATTAATCTAATATTTGTGGTGATATGAGGCACACTGTGTGTCCATGTATGTCTAGACCAGGTTCCCTGCATTTAGCCAATATTTATCAACATTGTTATTCCCTTTACTTGATTAGCAAGTGCTGAATGTGACTCTAATGAGCTATTGTATAATGGATAATGCTCATTAGACCCTTTGTATGGCCTGCAGCTAAAACACACACTCTCCTTGCATGCTCCAATCAGCTCTGATACTTCACCTGCTGCCTCTTAATTAATCAGTTCAACGACTCAAATGTGTGCACCAACTCCTTCAACACTTGTCATCACTAATCAAGTCATTCCTATCCAATAGCTGTCCTAGTGCCTCCAATTAAGGACACTCCTGTCCTAGCACCTCCAATTAAGGACACTCCTGTCCTAGCACCTCCAATTAAGGACACATAATAGGAGGTGATAGGCAGTAATTGGAGGTGGTATTGTATTCACCAATTAAGGATGCTCTGTATCTATAAAACAAATGTTTATTTATTTCTTGTAGTTTCTATCACTTTTGCCCACTCGTATCCTAAGGCTACTGGAGTTTATTGGGTTCTCAGGCAATAGGAAGGTGGGGCTAGAAGAGTTGGAGAAGGGGGCTGCTAGCCCCACCTTCAGGGCCCCTCTCTGCACATCACTCCTTCTCTTCTACTACACTGTGGCTGCTGTCATCACTGGTAAGGGACACACCCCTCACATGCCTCCTTTTTGTCAGAAAGGTGGGTGTGGTTAATAGAATCCCTCCCGTTAAGGCCCTCCCACTTAAATGTTAGCACCCAATTCAAGCAGCTGAAGCTGGTTTGGTCTGCAGAAGACTAACTCGATTATTATTATGTGCAAAGGAGGTAGTCTGGGGGATCAAAGTGGTGCTAACTCTAAAGTGGATTAGTGAATGAGTGAATTAGATGGTGGGTCAGACTGCAATGATTATATTGGAAAGACATCAGTCCCCACTGCTTTCTGTCTCAGATAACCACCTGCTCTCAGCTGTTGTTCAGGAATTGAGCAGGTGGATGGAGTGTTGAGTGGGTGAAGAATGACAGAGATGTTAATATAAGTTATGGTAACAAGTCATTAGGACCTTCATACAAGAATATCTTCTTCTGGTATTATCACTTTTTCCTCGTGGGTTGTTAATGATTATGCAGAGGTCAATACAGGGGAGATGGTTTAGAAGAGGGAGGTATAGAGGACAAGGGGACTGGGTGGGCTGAAAAAATCGAGACTTGTACATTAGCTAGCTTCTTCCTCTTTCCTCAGTGGTGGTATCTAACAGGTGTGTGTGTGTGTGTGTGTGTGTGTGTGTGTGTGTGAGAGAGAGAGAGAGAGATTTTTGCTATCTATCGGCAAGCACAAACGGCCTCTACTCAATCAAGAGCAATCGATTTAGTCTTGCTTCCTCTGACCTCACTTGCCAGCTTAGCATTCACCACTAAACCAAAGCCTTCTATAAATGAATTTCCACATCTCTGACTTAAGCCATTATCTGATTAAGAATGCAGATCACAGCTAAATCATACCAAAGCTTGGGTGATACCAGGTCACCTGGGACTAGGACCCACCCGATCCCGACAGGAGTCACCTGCTCTCATTATTGTTGTTTATAAATGATATGTTGTGCCTAGCCCAGGAAGGAAATTGTTAAGAGAATGAGATCAAAGTTATTTAGTATGCATCAAAGACGTGTGGCATATCAGCCGCTAATGGGACGACAACTTCCTTCTTAGTGTAATCATCTGGCAAAGGATGTATCCACATACTCTGTGGAGATAAATGTTACGTTATTGCAGGCAGAGATACCCAAGTCAAAAATTACCGACAATGTTACTGTCTCTTACATCGCTGGTTTAGAGCATCTGCCATCGCTACCATTACGAACCAAATTTGGTAAGAATTTTTATTTTTAGAAGCAACCGTGCTAATGCCAGAGGCCCGGAACATTTTCAGGAACTTTGATGTGTGGTGACTACAGCTGTACTTATCACAGATTGATTTCCTTTCCAGGAATTTTTGTGGTGGCAAAGCATGCAGCAACCAATTTACATGCTTGTAATAAAATCATCCTCAATTATTCTGCAGTTGTATTAATACTTTGATCCAGAAGACAAAAAAAAAAAAAAAAAAAAGATGAAAAGAACAATGGAGTAATTCTTGATGTTAGAATGGATTCAGTTTGACATGGTTTTGTGTGGGTAGCCATGGTGCAGTGGATTGGAGAGAATACCTGTGGTGTATTGAATGTGGTCCTAGTGGTACCCTCTGGGCTAAGACTCCATTCAGTCAGTAATCCAATTACTACCAATCCTCTCATGTGCTTAGATAGCATCTGAGATCAAAAGCCCATTACATAACTAGATGATAGCTTGGAGGCAGTTAGGGTTGAGTTGGTGGCTGAGCATCATATAGCCCATGGACATATCAAGATCTGTGTGGATTTGTATTTGATGCTGTGATATAACCAATGGATTAAAATTAGGAACCATTGATATGACCCATTGATGGAATTATCCAGTATCAGGACCAGTGGGGGTGCAGTGTTTGTTTTCCCTTGCATATCTAGAAATAGTCTTGGTCCTTCTGCTCATCTTCTAAACATGGCAGTCTTCCTTCTGTTCTCTGCTGTCACTGGCATGTGGGGGAACTGGTGTTCAAGTGACTCTAAGCATTCGGGTTGATTACACTATCTCTTTCCTTGCTCCAATGCACTGAGAACTTGAGCCAGCGTCAAGTGTCCATCACTGCTTGATATAATTTCTTCCTCCTCTTTCTGAGCGATCCATCTGTAGGCCGGCTCACTGACACTTTATGTGGCATATGCTGACAGGACTCCATGTGGCACGTGGCATGCACATTGACTAGTGTGTCTCTGCATTGTTCAGTTATTATTGTTGAATTTCTTATCATCAAAATAAACAAAAAAGAAAAACTGTTGGTATACAAGTAGTTTTGTTTTTCATGCCTACTTTAGTAGTGCCCTTCCCTCTCTTGCATTGTTGAGAGTTTATTGCCATAAGAGCATTGTATAATGTTAGTGCAACAATGTGTTGGAATGCAAACTGGTCAGACTGGTTTGCTTAACTGGTTTTTGTAATGATGATGTAATGTGTAATGGCTGAGCAGTTAATGGTCCTGTTTACTTCCAGTGAGGCTTCTTCCTAGCACACTCTGGAGTATGAACATACTGCCTGCTGTGTTTGTCTACCATCTGCCATGGCTCCCCTTGCCTCGTATCACCCTCTTTCACCAACTTTGATTTTCTTGGACTTATATTGGGAGTGTGTTATGATGTCTGGAAGCTTATGCTGCAATGCTGTTGGCCCTGGTGACATATTTGTGGTTGTCTTAACAGGTCCGGAACTCTCTTTGTGTCTACCCACAGAAATGCTCCCCACACTTTGGCTAAGGCAGCCTTCAAACTTACTTATTAGACCAGCCATCAGCTGTCCTAGGCTCTCCCTTAGTCTATATAAGACAAACTTTGGACTGATCTAGCCTTCACTCAATCTGAAGAGAGTTTAAAACACAATTCCAGGTCTCAGTCAGTTCGTGCCAACAGAAGTCCAAAGAAAATCGCTGACTCGACTGATCGATGGATGAAGAGAGGAAACGTTTCATTGACTGACTATGTTGAGGAACTTTGTTGAGGGAAGTAATGTGCGCTGGTTGTGCATGAAAATAGGAAATGGATTTCTTGTTGACTGTGCTGAGGGAAGGAAGCTTTGGCGTCAAGTGATAAGATCAGGGAGAGGGTAAGAGACTAGAAGTCTGGACGAATCCTTTCCAATTGTCCCCTCCTTTGGCTGGAACACTGAAATGCACCCCTAAACATGACCCTGTTTACTCATAAAACAAGCTCTCATTTCATAATGTCTTTCCCCCTAGTGGTTTCGTCTGGCCCCTCCTCCTCCTCCTCCCTCCTGCCTTTCTTCCCCCCAGAAGCAGCTGCTATCCTTTTAGTCAGCCCAGAATAAAAAATTTTCCCTCCAATAGCTTTTGGTGAATGTTTTGCGATAATTAACACACTGTCTGTTGGTTCTGACTTTGAGGTGGCCAGTGTTTTAATGTTCCACTGCCTGGGCCAAAAGTACAACTTAACTAGATTAGTTAAGAATAAGATTTAAGTAAGTTCTAGTAAATACATCAACAAAGTAAGATTAGATTACTGTATGAAAGCCGATAAGTGGTGTGTTGAAATGATCCAGTTAACGTAAGCTGTTGCACTGGGTATGTTTACAAACATTAGGAATTATTCAATATCAGAAAAAAAAAGGCCCTTCCTCCCCTCCTCCCTCCCTCCCTCCCTCCCCGGCACCTCCCCTGCAATAATTATGTCCTAATACTGTCAACTCCACTGAAATTGCTTATGTGAGGGATATATATAACATGAGATATTTATACACTGCGATCAGTCCCACCATGCCATGTTACTGTTAAGATATTCTCGTATTTTCATGACGTGTTCTTATTTTGTACACTTTGAGGGGTTGGGTGATCGATATGGCATTTTATTTTGTACATCTCAGGTCATTATGGATTCAGCTTTTCTTACTTTAGGTATACAGATTGATGCCGAGCATGCAGAAAAGTTGTTACGGCCGCAGCTGACTAAATACCCTGATGTAAGTCGCTATTATTGGATAATTAGGGGGTAACCCCATACTATTTGCTGAGATGCCCCTTGTTCCTAGGTTCTGATTTCCTCTCTCTCTCTGACACACCCCCAAACCTTTTCTCAATTATGTCCCCTGGGTATGTCTATGTTGTTAATTTTTCTGCCAGTATCCTATGACTTGCCAATAGAAGCCCATGCCATCCCAGAAATGTTTGTAGTTGTACTGGGAGCAGGACCAGCAGAGACCCCCCTAGACCTCCTCTCTCGCTGGCTACTGACCAAATCCAAAAGTGTGCCTACTTAGTTGCTCTCAATTAGACTAAATATTTTCTCACAAAGAGAAGCCTTTTTTTCTTTCCCATCTTTCAAAAAATAATAAAGCTACTCTTGCTATTGCGTCCGTCCGTCCGTCCATCTGTCTGTCTCTGTATTTTGACAGTTTGTTCATTAATCCATGCGTCATTCCCTGGAAATTGAACAGATGCTCCCTCCCCTCTCTCATTCACTCATTGTTTTTACAATGAGTCTTTAGGTTCTTTATTGGCAAACGCTCGATTACCATTCCATTGAATCACCATGTGATATTAAATGATGAGCCTTTGTACAGACACCATGTGATGTATTACTCACATCCTTTCTATAGTGGAACACACTTAAAGTGAAATCATGATCATATATTGTTCATCTGTTTCATATAAACAGTATAAGTGTTCCTCTTTAGCAAATCTCCCTCAAATCCATTCATTAATTTCATCAAGTGACCTCCAGGATTACTAATAATCTCATTACTTAACCATCCCCCTGGACCTTTTCACCATGTATGGAAATCTCTGTTCCCTCTGAGTGACTAGGGGCCACCACATGGTGGTAGAATGGTTTTATTGTCTCCTACCTTAATGTAATCTTCATTTCTTTTCCCACCACTGCACACACCACCACCAATATTCCACCTGCAGAGTGTACAATTTCTGTACTTCAAGGGACGAGTGGCAGCCATGCAAGGCAACATAGACATGGTCAGTTAATAAGTCTCTGAATGAGTTAGCGAGTTTCTTGTTTACCTTCTGTGTGGTTATCTCTGACATTCCTGGGCCATGAGTTTATTGTGTTATCTTAATGTGTCATGCCACACTTGTCCACCGCGCTGTCGGCCGATATTTCATAGTATTCTCTCCAACTCCAACACTAATGCACTAAAGTGAGCCTATTGGCAAAGGTCCTTTAAAAATGAATTTACAATGTGGTTGTTTTTGGCGGGCAAAGAGCATTATTCTTAACATTCCTTCAACCAAAAGAAAGAAAGGTGGTTAAATCCTTATAATTCTGTTTAGTGTGTGAACTGCTGTATTATAATGAAAACATTGTTATGCAAGTAGTTTCCTTTCATAGAAACAATAATTTTTGTTGTTTTTTTTGGTGGTGGTGATGTAATGATATTCATGTGGATATATTTTGGGGATTGAATCAATGTTGCATCATGGTTGGTTGGACCCCCTGCACGATGATGCCATATGCACTTGTACCACTTTTCACCCGGCACCGACACTGTCTGTCATATCCCATGCAGTTTGCTCCGTCTTTTTTGTTTTGATTCGGTGTTCAATTTTCCGTATCATGTCAACTGTTGTCACATGCGATGCAACTCTGCGTGTCTGCCACTCTGTCTACCACTCTCAATGAGGGAGGACACCCTCCTCCCACCTTTATGTTATTAGTATAACCAAATGTAGTCAACAAGGAAGACCCCCCCCCCCCCCCCCCCCCAATGCTTCATGTGTATGTATAGACTTCGAGGGAGGAAGGACGCCTGGTTGTTGAGGGAAGGACGGATGGAAGGAAGGAAGGAAGGAAGGAACAATATACCAATTCCTCCTCCCTCCCTCCCCCTCCTCTTCCCTTCCTGCTTCCTCCATAACATGATGGTTTAGCATCATGCCAGAACTCTGAGGAAAGCATTCTGTCAACCTTTTTAGCATGATACCAGTTCCATCAGCTTCCTTTAACAAATGTGGCATGAAGACAATATGCTGTCGACATTCCTGAGATTTGATAAGAATTCCTTCCTTTGCAGAAGTATCTGTTGCATGCAGCTCCACCCCATCCTACATGAATAGTTTGAACTGTAGATCCTTTGATGAACATGGGGGTTTTCTAGGGTTTGTCTGTTGCTGATGATCTAATGCTTGCATTTGGTGTAGTCTTGGTGTGGACGACTGGATTGGGAGTGACGTGACGCTTACCTCCATGTGTGACTACTTCCTTTGATGATGGGATGATATGATTGCTTCAAGTCTGAGCATTCCTTGCATGAAACTGAACTTCCAAAGACGTGTAATTTTCAGATTGCCAAATTCCATTTGGGTAGAATCCTCCTTTGATTACATGATGATCTATGTGTAATATGGTTGTTCCTGACAGAGTGGTAACATATGCCCTCAGTGCCTTATGGCTCTGTTCCTTGACTGACATAACCTAACTGCTGTGACGCCTAATTTAGTGCAGCTAAAGAATGGTTTTGTCTCTGAATTATGTTTGGGGTTCTTTATTTGACAGACGTCATAGTCGTTGGACTCTCTCATGCTTTAAGGGTAAGCCCCTTCTTATTAGTCTCAATGTATATATATATATAGCTAGGTGGTCATAGTAATGCAATTTCCTCCACCCTATTGGCCTTTAGTGATCTCAATCATTAGCAAGTGTCTAATGTTTTCATAAACCATTGTACCCTGGACAGTGTGTGGCTCTGATTCTCTTTGAGATTCTGCCCTTTGAGTTTGGACTGGCTGGGAAGTGTCACTGTGTGGTGTGGTGACTGGGCCTTTCCCTTGACAGTTGAAAAGATTAATGATGCTTTCAGTGATATTCATAGCCTCAATGCTGAGTCTGTCTGTGGGTCCGAGTTGGTGAAATCCTTTTTTTCTCTCTCTCTGCGCTGTGTATGTTGAGATCATGCTGAGGTGATGGGGGTCAGGTGGTCCTATTATATCCCAGTGACTCTCCTGGCCCGTCATAAGTCCAGACTCAGTACATGAATGTGATTAGGAGTGATGTAGGTCGGTCTTCTTCCCTGCCCCTGGTCTTATTAGGAGAGGGGGAGGGGCTAGCATCGTGCACCTGTGCGTGAATATGAAATGACGTCCCCCTGGAACTGACAATGCATGTCCCCTTGGGGCTGGAGGAGGGGCTGTTAGGAACTGTGCTATGAATATGAAAAAATGTCCCCTGGAGCTGACAATGCATGTCCCCTTGGGGCTGGAGGAGGGGAATAATTGAATATAAGTGACTTTGACCCCTGGAGCAGACAGGTCATGCCCCCTTTCCCTTTCACTAATGGGATGAGAGGAAGGAGTGTATGAATACTGACATTCTTCTAGGGTGTCATATTCTGCAATGACTGGAGGCCTTTGCTAAATACTCCCTATACTATTATAGCTTGTATAGCTTGGTGTTTATAGAACACTGAGAGTGGGTGAATGTGGTTATGGATTGAGAGAGGTCATAAGGGTGAAAGGGAGGAGGCGATAATAGGGAATCTATTATATGGATAGGGAGTGTCCATGGCAGCAAATGGGACAGAGGAGGGAGGGGCTCGCTGATTGATGGCTACTCCCAGGTCTCACAGTGCAGTACTATGTCCTCATTATATTATTCCCTGCAGGCTATTGAGGCGTTCAAGACTGCCATGGAGATTCAGGATGAGTGGAGACAGGTCCGACACTTGTGCTGGTGGGAGTTAGCATGGAGTTACTGGTAAGTCATCCTACTGATACCATTTCATACTAATTTGATCATTATGCACTGCAGAATATGATCCTAGATTTCTATTGCACAACTCCATAAGCCCTCTTTTCTTTTTGGCAGTTTTCCACTCTTGCTCTTTTTGTGATTGCATTTCATTTAAGCCACAACTTAAAATGTCTAACTTCAAATAAAACCACAGCCAATATTCATGGTCCAACACCAACTCTTCATGAATCAGTTTTGTATGAATTTAGTTGAGTTAAGAGTGTATGAATCTTGCCTACCTGTGAATATTGTTTAGCTAAGAGTCCAATGAATAAAGTCTAGAGTCAGTATTGTGTAACTTTTATCTAAGGTCTTGAGTATGACTGTGTTTGTATGCAGTTTGAAGAGTGAGTGGGGGGAGGCGGCTAAGTACTGTGACTACTTGTACAAAGAAAGCAAATGGTCAAAAGTGAGTCTCCTTCTCGGCTCCCTAGCCTAGCTGTTATCTTTGACTCATTATATTTGTAGGCCACATTTCTCTACATGAAAGCAAGCTGTATCGTCATGCAGAAGAACCTGGAGTCTAGCCAAGTGTCCCCCACCACCTCCATGGGGACCCCTCCCACGGCTGGTACCACCAGTGAGCAGACACCTCCTGTCACTGATGAGGAACTGCTAGAAATGATGAGGTAAAAGGTCAGGTCAGGTGATTGAATTCATCAGGTGACCTTTTTTTTTGTCAAACTTGTGTATTGAAGTCAACTAATCATTATGGTATAGCGATGACACAGTCCAGTCCAGTACATATCCCAATCCTCCAACTAATGGTTTGTGTTGCATGCTATGGTGGTGTGGTGTCCAATGAGAATGATTGAGGACCAGCTGCTGCCTGGGCCACTGGGTTTTTGTTCTTCAGATTAGCAGTTTACACAACTCCAATGCCACTTGGTTAGATTATGTCATGTAAGTGGTTGGTGGTTTAGTTGCAATGGAATGGACCCCCTACTCACTCTCCAATGCCCAGAGGTATTCAATGATGCAGTAGACCATGTGCCACTTGGAATGAAGAGCCAACAAGCTAATTATGAACACTTGCAGACATGTTTAGCTGGCACTAGTGATTTGTGGACTGTATTCAGGGCATTATGTTTGATGGCAGGGAGCTAGTGTTTATTCTTTGCTGGGATAGTTATTATTTTTTTCACTTGTCCTGCCTTGCCTTTTAAGGATCCTCTGCAAGAGATGTTGTTTTTGACACGTTCTATTGCCTCGCTTTCACAGAATGTCATTGTTTTAGATGTGAAAGACTTGCTGATTATTCTCCTCTCTGAATTCTTCCAGCTAATTTTTTTTTTTTTGTTTCAACACCTCTTTGTTTCAACATCTTTCTGAAATTCTTCCCGTGGAGGTATTTTCAGCACTTGCCTTTGTGATCACCCTCTGCTAAAACCCTCCTGTGGAGGTGTTAGCAACACCACACATGCTTGTATTTTGCATGTTAGTTGTCAAGTTGAGCTGTCAATACACTCTCACTATTTCTCAACACCTAATAATTGTGCTGAATGTTAAAAAAAAAATTAATGTCTTCATTCACTTATCAATTTCATTGCTCTGTTCCTCTCTCCCTCCATTGGTGCAGGAAAATCCCTCCTCTGAAGCAACGTATAGCAGGCAAGAGCATCCCTATAGAGAAATTTGGAGTGGTCAAGTCAGAGCGATACATTGCAGGTGCTATGCTCCCAGTGTGCGGGATGGTGAGTCTACTGCACACAGAGAGAAAGGGGACCATTATAACACCAACAACTTCCTGAACCCTCACAAATGCACTACTATGAACCTTTATTCAGCCATATGGACTATTAGCAATGGATGCTGCAGCAGGGACCTGCATCTTTAAAAATCAATTCTCGCTGCTTAGGAAGCCTTAGAGATTGCATTCAAGTGCTTTAGTGTTGAGTGTGCATGGCTTGAGGTTCTGGAATCCTCATTCCTAACATACCTGAGGGTAATTCATTGTAAAAGATTGGACCGCACTGTATGGTCTAGCCTGGGGATAAATACCTATCAAGTTCCACTGTTTTGCTAATATGTTCTGTTTTCTCATTTACAATGCTATATCAGGATGTTTACTATTTTCAACAGGCATCTGCCTTAATATAGTGCATATCCAGAAACTTGAGCAAATTACTACAGGGAGAAAATGGCAATTTTGTCACTTGAGTCCTTAATATTTTACATAGGAGTGCTCCTGTCGTAATTCCCTTTTTTTTCTTCTTTTTTCCCCTTCACATTTCCTGTGAATTTCCCACACGATCCAATTTTTATTGATTTTCTCTGCATTCAGGAACTTCTGTACTCGCATAATGCATTTTTGCTACTGAGAAAGAATCCAGAACTGATGGAAGCCTTGCTCAGTCAAGTCAGGACTCAAATGCAATGTGTAGAACGGAGCAAAGGTGCTAGTTAGCTGAATTCTCAGCGAGCATCACTCATGCAGAGAATTTTCTCTCCTTTGTTTAGATTCCAACTCGTGTTACAGTGACGACTGGTGTGTGGTGAGCTTTGTTCAGGGAGCCATGTTGAGAGTCTTGGGAAGACATCAAGAAGCTGAGACGTGCTTCCTTGGTGTGATACAGAGGTATTATACAAGTTTATTAAAGGGCTCTCCCCTACATGCTTTACTACTTATGAAACTGAGCTTAATTTTTGACGAGGAGATTTTTTAAAGCAGCTGTTAGGGATAGCTGTGAAGATGATAATTTGTAAACTGCCTTGGTAAGAACCAAACAGTTGGGCTGACGTCAGGTGTATTGCAAGAGAGGGAAGGGAATGATGATATATTATGACAAATGATCCCTATGTTATCTTGTACAGAGCAAATGAGTTGCACTATGATACATACACTGTGCCTGCTGCTAGTGCAGAATTGGGCCTTCTCTACATTGAGATGGGAAGAATAAAGGAGGCAGAAAAAAGACTGGAAGCTGCTCGGTGAGTAGCTGAGTGGAATAGTGTATAATATAAAACTGGTATGCTGGTATGGGATAGGTATGTAAGTGATAGTGGTGTCAACATAGTCCTATTTTGACTTGGAAAGTTCAATTAATATGCATATCATACTCTCTCTTGAGGATTGTGGTGATATGGTCTGTAATTTGGACTTGGTGTCTTGTGTGGATTGTGCATGTGTACCTAAAAATTGATTTGTATCTACAGTACTGGGCTGGGGAGGTCAGTCAACTGACTCTGTCTTTCTTCATCCATGCAGCACAAACTACAAGGGGTATCATTTGGAAAGCCGAATTCATTTCCGCATCCATGAGGGCCGAAATCGCATTCTGCAACTCCAGCAAGAACAGTGAAAAGTCATTTATCATTTCCACATTATTAATTTTTATACATAGTAAAACTCTATTCCATTGTAGTAAGAGATAATAATTTAGAACAGAATGTTATCGCGGCACGTTTCCGGCTCAAGTTATTAGCAGGTAATCTGTTGCGTTGGAAACGCCATAAAATATGCACTGGCGTGTTGAATTAATTTCCATCTGAGCTGCGCTTGTGGTCGTGTCCATCCAATGATGTAATGAGGAAGCAGGACAATTATTATAAAAGCCATTGGCTGGATTTTCTTGTGCCAGTAGAAAGAAAAAGAGAAAAACCTAGAGAGGAACGTGTAGAAAATCCCTAGCTTTATCTTCATCATCGACTCTTTGAAAGTGACAGTCCAGACCATGGCATTCTATAATCTTCCATCACTAACAGCAGCCCTGCTCATTCTTGCAGCTCTTGCAGTGGAAGGTCTTCCCACTGGTGAGTGTGTGTAGACTAGCTCATTGCAGACTTGACTCTCTGCCAGCTAATTGCATGCAAAATGCAAATCTCTAGTTGGCTGCAAAATGTTATGTCTCTTTCCCCAGTTTACTGGTCTAGAATTCCTACTTATTTTCTTTTGCAGTTTATGCAATTAGCAACAGATGCCCTGCAAATGGAGTGTTTTTATGGAGGCCTTTCTAGTGCTAGTTGCATGCAGCCTCCAGGAGGCTTTATAATGGTTAGAGTTAAGTGGCCTGTGGAAGAATTCATTGTAAGTATTAGGATCCTGAGGCTAGTGCTTGTCTAAATTTTCACAAGCCTCTTATCAAAACTGCATTACTACACTTTGACAGCTGTGAGTCAGTTCTGACATTGTCCTAGGCCACAACTGGTCACCTATCTTATCTCATGGCAGGAATTGTTGCATTCATCCATTGCTCCATGCATGTATGTTCCTGAGATCATGCTTTTCATGTCTATGTTCCATATGCATACATGTTGTACATATGGACTGTTCCTTAGCTGTCATATTTTTTGCAGCCATCATGCTGAAGTTTGATGCATTTTTGTGTCCTATAGCATTCATGGTTTATTATTGTGCAGCCTCTCTTACCCCTAATACTGGTCTCTCTGCTAAATACTGCCAAAATTAAACTGTCCAATCACTGTAGTTACTTGTAATGGCTTCTGTGATCCATCCACTTATTCTTGCTTATTGTTTTGCAATAAAAAGACCCTTGTCAGCTGCAGTGAACTCCCCTCTGCATAGCGATATTAAATTGTGGCTTACACAAGTGACTAATTTCAGAGCATAATGTGGCAGATTAAAACTAATTGGAGGGCAATGTTCCCGTCACCTTCCTAGTTGATCCTGATATGGGTGACAATTTCATTTCGTCTTAGAGTTGTGGTGAATGTAAACTAATTGAAAACCACCATTCATCTGCATTCCCGTGCATCGCCTACACTATAGACTTGAGCCAGTAATTAAAGGACCTATTGTTTGGAATACTTGGAACTTTGAAATGAGCAGATCTTGACCTATGCTGTAGTTGTTTTTTTTTGCTTATGTCCAGGTGTGTATGATTATGCAAGTCTTGAATTTATCTTGTTTACTAATCTCTCTTTTGGATATCCCTGCAGGTGTCCAGCGTAGACATGCTGCTAGAGGACACTCTTTCCAGTGCCACTCATTCGACTCCTGCCACTTTTACACCCACTGTATTGAGCGCCATCTTCGTTGTGGCCACGACGGTTTTGCCATCTCCTATGCCCAGAAGCGCTGTAGAGAAATCAAGAAACTCCGAGCCATCTCCTTCAACTGTCCCACATGTGTCAGTCGCGAAGCACACACGTGGGCCCACAAAACCGAGCAGTGTCTTCAACGGAAGCTATGGTCTTTGGTTCAGAGACAATACCACGGACAGAATCCAGACCCTCAGACTTGCCTGCACTGGGAGAAGGCAGCAATTGCAGACATGAATACTTGCTACTCTTCCGAGTTTAATGGCCTGACACTCTCTGATAGTGATATCACTCGATTGATGAATCGCTTCCACATTGGAGGAATGTACTTCACCACTGCTGTTGATAGAGGATTCCCAAAGGTAGTGAAGAGGAGTAATAGTCGCCTTGCTGCTTCCCTCCTGAAAACAAATTTCCGCAATCGTCACATCTTCTGTGTGAAGGCCAATAGATATGTCGAGGGAGCAGAGGTCGAGTTGACTGGAGAAGACTACATCCATGCTGTTCAACACGTAGTGCGACTGAATGCTTCACAGGCTAGATATTGGTATGCTGGATCTGATGCAGATGCTGAAGTATGCAATGACCACAAGCCCTCCCATGTCAGTGCACCATCTGAAACCTCCTACGACTTCCACATTGTGACCATGTTCAGTGATGCTCCAGTCCACACTGAAGAAGACGATTCTTCCCAGTTCACCATCCACATACCTGACGGCAACTATGTAGATGGTGTTCTATTTCAACTCACTTCCATGCCTGCATTCAAGAACATGCGAGATCCTTCACAGTGTGGGGATGGAAAGAGACATGCTGAAGAGAACTGTGACTATGGAGAAAACTACGAAGCCTGCAGTTTGAACTGCACAGTCAGGGAGGGATACGACTGCACTACCGAGAGATTGAAACCATCTCGGTGTTGGAAGGAAGAATGTGGGAACGGGATTCGAACAACTGGAGAAGAGTGTGATGATGGGAACAACAGGACCAATGATGGGTGTGATAAATCCTGCCGCCTGGAAGAGAATTATTCATGCACTACGACCTACAACAGAACTTCAACGTGCCTCGTACTCCCAAGAGCCCAGATTCAACAGAGAGCTCCAGCGAGACTCGTGGCAAGTTCCAACGACATCAATTTGGTAGGGAATGAGAGAACACTGCATAGTGGATCCAAGCCACTTGCACTATCATCAATATCAACTGCGTGGCTTGTGGGTCTTGTCTTGCTCTGCCTCAGATGAGACTGGCACATATAGCAATGGCAAAACCTCTCCCCTCAAACTCTTGCTATTATTATTATTCAGATTTCAGACTGAAACTGATCAGATTATCATGCCACAGGTCTTATATCTACTAAAATTATAAATAATACACAATCATCAAATCTTCTCATTGCTCTTGTAAATCTCTTTGTGTTTTATGAGATCTAATTCATTCAGACCTCTATTGTATTATCATATCCGCAGTATTATTATCTTATTAAAATTTTAAATTTTACTTTTCATGTATAGCTTAATTATTCTATGGAAATATTCTAGTTCTTAAAGAGTCACCTGATCATGTAGTCATGACAACACAGTTGTTATATTTCACTTTATTGGTTATCACACATCACTTTTCTCACGTTGGTTGTCACAGCGACAGTGTAGTGAGTCCATTGTAGAGTGAGTCACAGTGAGGAGTTGGAGTAGAGTGTGACCTTCATGTGTATCGCTTCCATTTACATCCTTCAAAGTCACATCTTCACTAGTTTCTTTATTCTTTAATGTGAATCAAAATCTCATTAATTATAAATCAGTGAGTGACTACTGAGGGTGTGCTGTGAAGGTGCGAAATGGCAATCCCAGATCAAGTCTCATGTGTTAATCACAGAGTCCTCAGAACTAAATTATCGTTAAAAAGTGTGATCACACCTACTTCTATTAATGGCTGCGAGAATAGAAGTCATTTAGTGCTGGAAACTGATTTGTGATAAGTTTTGGATATCCCTGGGAAGGAAGAGGCCAGTAATGTCAAAAGGGAATGGTGGAGTGAGTAGGAAAGCCCATTATGGGGAGAACGGAAATGGTTTGTGAATTAAGTGTGTATGTGTAGTGTAGGGGAGTGCTGGCAGAGCAGATCAGAGTTGTTGGGCCAACACTACATAATTCTTAATGATATTTATGGCCATTTTGACCCATGGTTACCAGGAAGAAGCCCTCGGGCAGAATTGTGATCAATGGAAAGGGAAGAATGTAGCTAACACCAAAACAAAAAAGTGAGTGCTTGTCCTGGTCATGCATGGAGGAGGGTAGTGCAGTGCTAGCTAACAGCTGCCAGCCACTTATCAGTGTCACCTTGTTAGTAATGAACAGTACAATCCAGCTTCTGCTAAAGAAAATCTGAATAGAAACAGAATTATATATAGTAATGTATCCTTTAGTCTATAATGGCTTCTATTCACTATGCTTAGTAGCTAACTTTAATAACCTCTGTAGCTAAGACTTCAGGAAATAGTTTCTCTCCTACATATACAATTGTGCACCATCTAATGTGATTCTTGTTCATCTGATCCACACCAGTTAATGCCCTAGTTCAGTGCAAGTTCATGTAGTTTCCTTTCAGAGCTGTGAAGAGTCGGTCAGGTGAGGAGGATTGTTTTACAAGGTGAGGGTCCACAGACTTTCATCACCACTAGCTGGTATGTATCACACATCATCATCACTTCAATGTATGTGGTTGTTTACATGCAGCCACCATGATATCTTCAACCCAGAGTTCAGCCAGAATCATTTGGAAATAAATTCTGGAAGAATATGAGTGGGTTTTAAGTTAATTATATTTCCAAATGCGCTCTTTTATGGGTAATTAAACTGAATCTAAGGATTCAGTACGATGCCTGGACTCATTTTGAATGCTAATGTCTATAAAGTGATCACAAAATTTTTAAAGCCATTTTTCAGGTCTATAGCTGAACTTATATTAGCTATAAACTTGGGAAATTTCCAAAATTTTTTTACAAGACCCAAAGCACTCAAATATGAGTCTAAGCATTCAGCATGGTCACTATATTCAAATCAGTCTGCATAAAATTAATTGTGTAGCTAAAATCCCTGCATAATTACCATACATGTACATCATGATGATATGGACTTAATTGGTGTTAATCGCTTAATGGCACTACTTAGTTAAGCAGGTCATGGCCACATCCTCTCTAGGTCATTGTCACACACGCTTAACTCATCCCTTTGTTGCCTAGCTCACTCTTCCTCTTTCTAAAAATACTCTATGAAGTATGAATAATTATTCCATGGTTGCCAAGGAAATCATGAGGACTTTTCTTGAGAATGTGAGGAATTTAAGAGAAAAAAAGATGATAGTGCATATGATCTTGCCCAAGTATAGGGTCATCTCCATTGCGTAAACAGGAAGAGGTAAGGATAAGCTAGGTGGTTAATATTACTTCATTCCTCATTGATCCTTAACACCCAGCCCTACAATAGAGGGTCGTGATATATATTATTTTAAAAAGTAATTCTCAATGATGGCTCATCTGATGTGTTCAAACAGTCCTGGTTGATTCCCACAACGAAAAAGATTTTGGTGGGGATCTGACTATTTTGAACGTGGAAATTATTTAAGCTGGAAAACATCTGGATGAACTCATATAGAAATTCACACAGTGTGTCCAAACACATGATGGTGGTCCTCAGGGAAAGGGAAAAAGAAGAGCTTCGTCCATAGGATGTTCACACTGTAAGTAGCTGCATTCATTGTATGGGCTGATGGCTGCCCACTGTTGTCTCTACAAATTAATGGAAACCTTTTAAAACTTTTTTTTGTGTGGAAGTAGCACGTGTTTAGAAAGTAATTATGCCTACTTTTAGCAACACCAGATATCAGTTGATAACTACATGATACTGTCATACATGACGATACTGTCATACACAAGTCTGCAGCTTATAATGTGTGTGCTGAAAAAGTCAAATATTTATCTGGCAGACACCCCCATTATGTGGTTCATGTGTCCACCTGGCAAAGACAGTCCATTATCAGAGAAGCACTGCAGGAATGGTTTCTGTAAATTTCAGCCCTCGCACATCCTTTAAGTTAGAGCTTTATTTGGGGCTGCAAATAGACAAGGGCTAAGATGTAATCCACACTGATCATTGCAGTGCTGCTGCAATTACTGAAAATGAAAGTACAAAAATGCCATTCACTACATACAGAGCATATGACGAGAGAACTATTCAGAGTGTATCAAGTCTATGATGGTGCTGAATCTGACGAGATCAGGGAATCTACAAGTGCCAGACGTTCTCCTGGTTCCGTACCAAAGTAAAGTTTCTGCTGTTCTGAGTACTTTTGCTTGACTCCACCCACTACAATATCTCTGAAGGTCCAGTCCCTCCAACTCCAGTTGAACTTCTCCAGCAGCTGTTGCCTCATGGCTTGACTGGGAACACAGTCCACTGGCTCCACTGACTCCAAGTCAGGGGACCTCACATCCTTAAAGATCAAAATCCCTCTAAACGCAAACCACCCTCCATAGACAGGATGCACACACACACCATACATCTTTTTCTCCCGAGGCCAGGGGTCAGGGTTCATATCTGCTCTTTGATAGTAATGTGCTACCCCAGCAACATGCCCAGCTGTCTGTACCAGCACTCGTGGTCTCCGACTTGCTGGATCAACCTCAAAATCCTGGATGAACTCAACATCATCGCAAGGAAATGCTGCCTTCAGTTTGGAGAAGAAATGCTTGAAACACTGGTCCAATGGATCCAACGAACCATGTACATAGTCAGAGGAACGAAGGTAGGGGAGAAAGAGGTCCTCAAACATGGAGGGAAGACTCACAACCAGCAGAACCAGTGTGTCGTCATGGTAGGGGAAGTGGAAAGGAGGTTTAACTTTTTGGTGGTACCAGGAGAGTAGAAATGGATGGCAGCTACAACCAGTTCCTTCACAGAGACCCTTCACCACTCCCACAATCTCCTCTGCTTTCACGGATACTGGCAACGTGCTCATAGACTGTTTGGTCATCATGTTACACAATGCCTACAGCTGTACAGCTAGCTACAGGTGATCAAGGGACTTTCCCCATGTACTGATGTGCTACGCCCACTTATTATATACCACTACCAGTACAGTTGACGTTGATTTTAGGCGAGGCAGCTTGCATATTTATGTCGAATACCAGATGACCATTAAAGTGTGAGCCTCTCGTTTCGGAAAGTGTTCTCTCGGGCTGCTAACTAGAAATGACCGAAAAAGTAGAGTAAAGGTGAGTATTATTCACAACAGACCAGTTGTTTCAGTACCTACCACTAGCACTCAACTACTCAATAGATATAACCAGTTGCTGTGTTATTCCCAGGCTTGAGGGAGAAGTGTGTGTGTATTGTGTGGGCGTGGGGCAAAGGGATTGGAGGTCAGCTGTGATTGGCCTGCCACTGTTTGGATAACTTACTGACATGGAAGTGACACGTCCCTTCCTGACAGTTCATGTGTTTGGAAGCAAGGGGTGTGGCAAGAGCACCCTCAAGGCAAAGTGGTTTGACTCCTCCCACTCCAGAGCTCTTTCTGAAATAGCCGATGTCCACATACGCATTCAGGTGAGGCCAGGTGTTTAGATCTTGGGGGGATTGGGGGAGGGAGAGGAACAAACATCTCTCTCCTGTATCATGGCACAGATAAGATGAGAGAGACAGCTCACTGACTAGTGTAGGTAGGAAACTTGTAGGGGAAGTAGGTCTATGTAGGTCCATTACATGCTTTGGCATGTATGTTGGTTGTGATTATTGCTTGGCTGCTTCTTCTTGGTGCAGAAAGAATCAAGCTATGGGGTGTTGGATTCCATACGAGACTCAGCCGGTCTTGATGGGGGGCGACATCAAGCCTTCCTCATCCTTTATCGCCCTGATGACCAGGTATGCACTCAAGACATAACCTTTTTCTGTGTTTATGTCTGCATTAGTGTCTTGCTTGTTGAGCAAATATTTAGTATTTGCTGGTAAATGTGTTTCAGGATAGCATAGAGTATGGACAAGGTGTGCTGGATAAAATCTATACCACCTTTGACTATACCAGTCAAGTGGAGATCACCTTTCTGGAAAATCACTTTGAGAAGGAATTCAAGCCTCACACAGAGGAGCCAACTGAGGTATGTATCGATAGAGGATAGGATAAAAGATGTACAATGCCATATATTTCCATCAGTATCATCCAGTTCCCTACACACACAAAGCTGGTTGACAACATAATTTTTTATGTTGAATGACCTGTAACTAACAGATTGTTATAAGGAGGAGGATGAACCTGTAACTAACATGGTATAATGAGGATGAACCTGTAACTAACAGATTGTTATAAGGAGGATAAACTATTGTTAATAATGAGGTGTAATTAAAGATTGAGTGCTCCATCATCTTTCTTCTCTAGTTTCCTCTGAATGCAAGTCAGAAGGCAGTGGTGGCCAGCCGTAACCCGCCTCAGCTTTGGAGAGTGGTGGTGTGTGACAGTGTGCAGGTTTCTGCTGTCCTTGACAGTGTCATAACACAACCTCTCCTCTCAATACTCAGTGACTCTGACAAAGAAAAGGTGACTCAACTTTCCTGTAAATGGCAAACACTATGCTAACTTACTATGCACATTTTATAGCACTAAAGAATGGAAAAACTGTTTATTTTCCAATTGTGGTGTAAACTCCATTTCCCATGCATGTCAAGCATGGAATTGTGAAAGTAGATTTAGTGTCTGTATGTATGTATGTTATGGGGTTGATGTATTAACTGCACTGTTTTTGTTCAGCTGATGGTGATGGCATGTAAGGAGGGTAAACTCCAAGTGCTGAAGTTGTTGGTGGGTACTGTGGCCGACATGAATGTCATGAGCTTGTTCAGTTACACCCTAGCAAGTTTGGAGCAACAACTAACACCACCTGCTGCTGCTGATTCCACTAACTCGAAGGCCATCGAAGCGCTCGTTTCAATTGCCTACTACCTCTATTTGGTGGATTCCACAATGATCATGTCCCTAGTGGTCCGTTCAGCTAACGACTATCCTAATGGTGCTCTCAAACTCCTCAGGGAATTCAACCATCTGAATCAACATGAAGAGCACTTCTTGATGACAGGGGTTGCCCTGGTATCCCTGCCTATTCAATGGATAGCCACTTGCTCCTTCACTCATATAAAACTTTCCAACAACTTGTTGAGTGCAGTGCCTGACGAATTGTTCCAAATACGTACACTACAAGGACTCCATCTCTCCCACAACTGCCTGGAGGCTATTCCCAGTGTCCTCAAGTGGAACTGTCCCAAGTTGAAGGACCTTGACATCTCTCACAACAGACTTCTCTCCAAGCCCTACACCATTTTGGAAGGGAAAAAGAACAAGGAACAGAAGCTGGACAGTAATCTGCCAAGCATTGGTAAGCAGAGGAACGTCATATCGGCAGCTCAGTCTCTCCTGAATCTGACAGGCTACAATCTCTATCCATGTCTCTGCTCCATCAGCAGAGTTAACATTGGTCACAACACTTCTCTCACTCAGGTAAGCTTATAAATAAAGAATGAATCAGATCATGTGGTACTTCATTTTCTATTTTCCTGTGGCAGATTCCTGAGTGGGTGTGTGTACTTCCTTCGTTGACACTGCTAGAAATGAAGGGACTTCCTCGTTTGACTCGTATGAGCCCCCACTTGGCACACTGTCGCTCCCTGTGTGTGATCCACTTGGACACGGAGCACCTGATTTCCCCTCCCCCCAATCAGGCCCAGAAGGGCACACGAAACATTCTGGCCTACCTCCGCTGCCAGTTACGAGGCTCCACTCCTTACCGTCATATCAAACTGGTGATAGTTGGGGAGAAAGGGGTGGGAAAGACCACGCTCTTCCGGCAGTTTGTGCGGGGAAGTGTGCGGAGTGAGAGCACTGCGCCCCCGATGGAAGTGGCCACCTTTGAGTACCCCTCCAGAATCAGAATTCGTAAGGATCGTCCAAGAATCACCTTTCATGTGATCGATTTTGCAGGGGACAAGGTTTATCGTTGCACACATAATTGTTTCCTGACTTATCGCTCCATTTATCTCTGCCTGTGGAATACAACGGATGGGAAGGCATCTCTTCAGCGATTGTGTCCCTGGTTGCACAGCATCCAGGCCTGTGTGCCTGGGTCCCCTGTCCTCCTAGTGGCCACTCATGCCAACAAAAGGCCAGGTCTCAGTGCCAACACCATTCTCCAGTGGGAAGATGAAGTCTTGGGCACACCTGTGCAGCTGAAGAACAAGGCCATTGCCCGACGTCTTGGTTTTCCCCCCATCATGCAATCGGTGGTGATGGATTGCTTGAACAGAGAAGACGTGGAACTTCTTCTCAATGATCTCTACACAATAGCTCTTCAGATGCGACACCCTCAGACAAATGTCCTTCTCATGAATGATATGCTCCCTAGATCTTATCAGGAGCTACAGACTTTAGTGGAGGTCAAAGTTCGTAGCTTATGTTTGGAGAGACGAGTGGCCCCTGTGCTTCATCACGAGCAGCTCGTGGATTATGTTCGCTCGCTGACAATCAGCAATCCAAATGGTCTGGAACAAGATGATGAAGAGTTCAATTTGGCCTGCAATTTCCTGCATGAGGCTGGAGCCATCATTCATTTCAAGTCTCAGATATCAGGTGTGAGTGATCTGTACTTTTTAGACCCTCAATGGTTGTTCAATGCCTTGGCAGTGGTGATAAAGGCCTGCAGTCAAGGGAACAGGCCCAATGCTGTGGTCCACAGTGGGGAGTGGCCTCACTTCTTCCAAAGTGCCAACATTCCCATGTCAAGTTACAGCAGCTTCCTTGCCATGATGGAATCCTTCAACATCATCGTCAGTTTGGATTTCGAGAAAAATGCATTTCTTCTTCCCTCCCTCCTTCCTGAGACCCCGCCTCCTAATTACCCTGAGTACGATCTGTCATGTGACCTGAGTGAGACGACAGTGCAGTATGTTGAGTTGGAGTACCTGCCTCCTCCCCTGTTCCCCCAACTGATAGCCAGAGTGGTCCTCTACATCAGACAACTCTCTGGCCAACTCCTCTCCATCTCTGTCGATTTGGATGATCTGGAGGAAGAGGACAGGGAGAGGGGGGAAGGGAATCTGATCAATGGTATCGACCCTAGAGTACGCCAATCTCTCCGTTCCCTTTCTTCTGTTGCTTCCTTCATGCGTAAGAGCCAAAGCTTCCATCTGGACAACCTCGGCTATCTCTCTCAGGATGACCTGAGCATTGCTGATCAGGACGACTCACAGCGCATGAAGAAGATCTGGGGTCTTTCAACCATCAATGTTTCCAATTATGGCACACCTTCAAGCAGGCATAAGCAGATGACACACAAACTGGTGGTGATGTCTCAACCCATTTTCCAGCAGCAAGTATCCTCTGCTAGCACTGTGGGAGGTAGCACTGTGGGAGGTGAGGATACCTCCTCGCATAGTGACCAGTTTGCCAACTACATGTTTTGGAAGAAAGGTTTGTATGCCGAGTTTCCCTGTGGTACTAAATTCTGGTTGGAGGCTTGTGATAGTGCTATAGCACTTGTCATTGATGGAGAGGTGATCAGAAGGGTCAAAGTCCTTTCCTTCCTCACTTCCACTATTGATGCACTGATGGATGAGTGCTTTGTGGGTCTGAAAATCGTTTCATACAGTCCGTGCTTGACTTGTCTCCAGCGTTTCTGGAGTGCTGAGAACCCCACAGTGATTGCTGCCACTGAGCAATTGACTCCTGTCACTTCAGACTCTCCCCTGGAACAATCTAGTGAAGTTGAAATCAACGAGTTTAGTGAGTGCATTCTCTACCTTAAAAGACGTGAATCTATTAATGACTCCAAGCGATCACTCAGTTTCAGTGGCACTAAATTTGCTCTCAGCCACTCCCCCTCCCCCGAGCCTGGCTCTGTCCATTTTGATGAGACACCATCTGTAGCTGTATTGGAGGACAGCCTGACCCTTTTCCCCCTGGCTGCCACAGTACGACAGGCCGTCATGAGTTCTACCATCCTCTGCCCAAGGTGTAAGCTTCGTGTTCCCTTAGAAACCATCTCCCCTCACGTTCTATTGGTCGATTTTAAGGACAATTATCTGTTGAAGGCAAAGCATCTGGACTTTAGTGAAGACTCCTCTGCCACTCTGGGCAAGGGTGGCTTTGGCAAGGTATCTTCCATCATTATAATGGGGGGAAACTGATTGACCCTTTCACCTTTTAGGTTTTCCGAGGGAGTTATAAAGGAGAGCCTGTAGCAGTGAAGGTGTTTCGTAAAGGATACCATGAGGATGTGCTGCTGCGTCGCTATAAAGACCTGAGGGAGGAGCTCACCATCATGAGTCACCTGCGACACCCTCGGGTCGTGGCGCTGGTGGGGGTGTGTCTAAAACCTCTTGCTATGATCCTCAAGTTGGCTCCTCTCGGTTCCCTCAGGAACCACATTGACCTTTGCCCTCATGGAATGCAGTCTCGAGTAGCACATCAAGTCTTGTTCCAGGTGATGATAGCAGGGTTATCCCCATAGGTGATGATAGCAAGGTGATGATAGCAGGGTTATCCCCCATGATAGCAGGGTATGATTATAGCAGGGTTATCCCCCATGATAGCAGGGTTATCCCCCATATCCTAGGTGATGATAGCAGGGTTGTCCCCCATGATTGCAGGGTTATCCCCCATAGCAGGGTTATCTCCCATATCCTAGGTGATGATAGCAAGGTTACTCCCCCTGTATCCTGGCCAACTAAAAACGTTTTGTATCGTCTGTTTGTTTGTTTTTCTACTGACACAGATTGCAGATGGGATAAGGTACCTGCACTCACTCTACATTGTGCACAGAGACATCAAACCCAGCAATGTGTTGGTGTGGTCCCTTCACCCTAGCAAGGGTGTGGATGTCAAATTGGCAGATTACGGAGTGTCCCAGTTCTATTGTCCTGCAGGTCTCCATCGCCACAAAGGCACAGAAGAATACATGGCCCCTGAGCTCTTCCACAACAGGAGAAAGCTCTCCTATGATGAAAAGGTGAGATAATTCACTCAACCATTGATGAGAGTCACTTGGGTCTTGTAAGTGCTGAATGTTGGCAGCAAATGGGTCCAGAAGAACAGGAGAGTTTCAACTGTGTAGCTTCTGAATGGATGATAATGGAACTCCTTTCATGATAGCATTCTGGTAGCTGATAATGTCATGTGACAAATCCATGTACTCTTGATTGGTGGCATGCAATGATAGTCCAATGAGTAGTGGTACACTGCTATTTTGTTAAGTGTCCATGTTATGTACATTGCTATAGAGAAAGTGATAAAGTTTGTATGGATCACTTGGTGTTTGTTCTCAGGTGGACGTGTTTTCTTTTGGACTAGTGTTGCATGCTGTGGTCACAGGACGCAGGCTCTTTGCGGACATCATCAACAAGAGGGAACAACTTCATCTCCTGTACCACGCTGACTTCCCTCAACTGAGTGCTGCACTGGCTGATGCTCTGGCAGACAGCAAACCTCCACCTCGTTTCTCCTCCACTGCTAGCAAATTCCCCTCTCTGGTAGAGGAAGGGCGTGGTCATTCCGCAGCACGACTGGATGTTATATCCTCCTGCCATACTGTGTGCATGCAACCACTGATGGAAAGTTGCCTTGCAAACAACCCTCAAGACCGTCCCTCTGCTCAGGGCATCTGCAGTCGTCTCTTAGTATGTCCAGGTGCTCTACCTCAGAGCAACTACTACATCTCTTCTCCAGTTCAAAGTCCAGCTCACTCCCATGCTGAAGGACTCGTTATCGGTATCCAAGGAGACAGGCTAGATCATGTGACTTTGTTACCTACAGATAGTTGGCAGATCAAACGCTGCCCCACCCCTTACAGTGGAGAGCGATTTTGCTGTTTAGATGTAATTGGGAGTGAAGTTTTTCTGGCATCGGAAGACTCCCTTCTCCTCTATTCCCTCAGACTTCCCAGATTGCAGTCGGGTCACATCTCCTCCACACCACTTCCTGGCAAACCTGAATGTCTGTTTTCGTATGACACCCCTCACGGGCCCAGTGTGGTAGTGGGCATGTCTGCAGCCAGTATTGCCGTCTTCTCCAGCCCTGAGCAAGGAAGCCATCTTTTAGAGACCCAACCACACGTTGTGCAGGTAAGAGTCTATTAATTTTTTTGGACCTGTTTTTGAAGCCTGGCCAATTTTAATCAGTTTTGCACATGTTTTGTTGTCAGATTGTTAAGCATCCAGATGCTCAGAAGGCAGCTGTTTCCTGTGGCCTATTTTATAACAGGACATTGTGGTGTGGGTGTGGTCGCTACCTGGTGGGGGTGGATGCTCGAGACTACCTCATAAAGCACTACAAACCCATCAAGGACGACGTGGAGATTACTTCCATTGCTGCCTGTCTTGGCCATGTGTGGGTCAGCTTCAGGGAAAAGAGTACTTTAGTCCTGTTCAATGCAGCAGTCCCTGGCTCCATGGAAATGCTTGATTGCCTGTGAGTCTCTAATATGCCCACCTCCCCTAATTTCTGTTTTAATCAGCTCTGTTTCTTTAGCTCTATATTAGGTAAAGCGAACATGCCAGTTGCTATGGCAGCAGTGACGTGTATCAGATCAGGACCTGGGGCAGTGTGGGTTAGCACCAAGGGGGGACATCTCCTTGCCTTTGATCCTCTCACAGCCGATGTCTTGCTGGTTCATCAGAGGAAATGTCATATGACCTCTGTGGTGTGTCTGTCGGACAAGAGAGTGGTCACCTTTGGGGAGGGTGTGGTCGGAGGAGGAGAGGAAGAGGGGGCAGTGACCAGCGGAATGTTTACAATTTGGGAGACTTTCATCACATGAGACTAGGATCACTTATCTATTTTTTTCATATGTTAATGATTTATTCATAGTCTAGCTAGTGAATTTTTATCCACCCAACGACCCATTTACCAGGTGCAGCCTCATTCTTTAGCAACCCTTTACCTCATTTATATTCGGTGGGAAAATTAATGGCAACTTGTGTTCCTTTAGTGGACGTGAACGTTTCCACTGCTTCTACCACATGGCCTTTGCTTCTGAAGGCCATTGGCAGTGCAGATTTCATCTCTGTGGACTTGGTAAGCTAGTGTGTTGTCGTGTGAATTCCAATTAGAGCACACCTTATGGGGCTCCATGCAGGAACTGAGTGGACTGGGTCATGCTTCAGCAAGGTGGTGTGTTTTCACTTGGCATAGAGTGGTTGACATGGAAGTACTCCTTTAGGTCCATGGAAGATCATTACAAGGAGTTGTGTGGCATAGTGAAGAGTTGAGCCATTCTTTCCCTTGGTATCACCTGTTTCACATGGAGGGAGAGGCAGTTAGCTGAGGGGATCACTTCAAAGAGTGTACCAGTCAAAGCAGAGGTTTTCAATGTTTGGCTGCTGAGTCAGCAACCTTTCACGACGGACCCTTCCTCTGCCAAGTTTCTAGTGCAACATGGTTTTGACTTCAATAAACAGTTCTCATTTGGTTTGCCCTACTGTCCACCTTCAACAAGAAATAAAGCAAGTCCTGCTCCATAATATGATGCCATAGACTAGCATTGATCTTGTTGCTTTGCTAGAAGTATGAAATTCCGGAGTACTTTTTGGATGTAGTATTTGGGTCTATCCTCCTCAGTGGGGCTCCTCTAGTCTTGCACAACGGCTGGCTCGATCTCCTCTTCCTCTACCACAGCTTCTATGGGCCCCTCCCACCCTCCTCATCAGCCGTTCTAGCTGACCTGTGTGAAATGTTTCCATCTGGTGTGTACGACACCAAAGCCATTGCACAGTTTATGTTTTATGAGGATGCCACTTTCTTGGAGTACTTGTTCAGGAAAAAGTGAGAGTGCACGAGTAATATCTAACTGTGCAATAATGAATGTGCTGTTGTGGTAGCCAGCGCTACCACTTGATGCTGAACTCAAAGAACCAAGAACACTTGGCTCTGGAGTTTGCTGTGTATCCTAGTAGCTGTGAACAGTACATAGAGAGAGTTGACATCACCTCTCCTTCTGCCTCGTTGCCTCAAGACCAGCTGCTCTTAGTAAAAGTGTGCGAGAATTTTGCTGTGAGTCTGTGAGATTGTTCACCATCCACTACTACTAACACGTACATGTTATTGACACAGTCGTATGGATTTTGTCAGGCTGTTAAGTGTACCAGGTCACACGACATCACAATAGCTATAGAGCAGAAGGAACTCCAGAGGTCATGTCGCAAAAGAAAGAAAGGTATGTCTTCTATATTCTCCTTTTAATTAAAGATAACCCGTTCTTTTTATAGTACGTGCAGAAGAGGGTGACGACCAAAGTTCAGACATTGATGACCAGTCATGTAATGTGATCAAGCAGCAAGCATCTGAGAATGGTACTAGTGGGAGTATCGACTTAACGATTGCATTTCAGCGAGAACTAGCAACAGCAAGAGCCAACTTGAACCAGAGTGGTTTGGGTCAGCAAGCAAAAGAGAGCAGTATAAACCCGAGGAGATGCAGACCCTCCTATGGACACAGGGCTGGCTTTGATGCTTTCATGACTGCCTTTGCATTTGCTTGCTATGCCGTCCAGTCATCTCTCAAGCTTGTGGAGGAAGGAGGTCGTGTGAGTCTGGAAGGCTTGGCTGATGTGAACAATTGTCTAGCATGTAGACCTAGGAACAGAAAATTTCCTCTCCGTATAGTCAAAAGTCACTTCACAAAAACTTCAGCTACTCATGCCACTGCAGGAGAAAGGATGAAAAGACTTGTTTCAAATGCGAAAGAACATCCTAGTACATGATGACACCCTTGTACACAAATAAAATATGGTGTGCTTTAATTAGAATTGGATGTTTTGAGTTTAGAAAGCTGGTTGGCAATGGCTTGCTGGCCTTTAAGTGAACTCTCTGCTAACGTATCTTGAAGAGGTTTCAGTACCTTCTCCAAGGAGAGGACTCTGTTGGGTCCTGCTGCTTGTAATAATGCACTCACTACGAAGGCACTGCGATTGGACAAAGTGGCCCAAACACACAGCTGCTCCGAACTGACTGATGACAACAATTTATCCACAAACCCTGGAATAAGAGGTAGTCGTAATCCAATGGAGCCAGCTGGAGGTCATTTGTACCTGGTTGTCCTCCTTGAGTTCTGTGAGTGTCTGTTGCTATGAGACGTTTGAGGAACCAGTGAGCACATGCCTGTTCCATTAGTCTTCCCCCATCGTCACTACAAACCAACTCCACTATCACCTGATACAGAGCTGTCAGGTCACCTGTGAAGGATGGTGCTTTGCTGTATTTAGCCTATTGCACATTCCTATATATACCTACCAGGAAGTGAAATAGCGACCTCTAGGAGGAGGGGGGCACGAGAGGTGTTTTGCATCCAGTCCAGTGCTTTGCTAGTTGCTAGGGCAAGGAAGGAAGGCCCCATAGCTTCCAATAACTCCCTCCGTCTGGTAGCAGCTGGTTTCTTGGATACTGTGTTTGCATCTCCAGGGGAAAGGAGGGCCACAAACTGCGGATGGAAATGCCGAGGGGAGCGAGGGGACAGGAGGTACAGGACCACTCTTCTTCCAAACTGGTTCTCGCATAACTCTGAAAGATGTTCCCTTACTTCCTGAAGTAAATCACTTTTAATGAAGGCAACTATACACGACGACAATAAGGGAGTACTCACAGATAATATGGCTTTCTTAATTAGGACAGTGTCATCCACACAGTCAAACAGTGCCAAGATCACTATGTGTCCATTCTCTTCCTGGCAGATCTTGGAGACAAGAGTCTTGAAAGACTTGACAATAATCTTCCTGTCCTAATAACCAATGCATCACATCGCAGCACAGTGTGGCATCAATTGTCACCTTAGTAGAGCCATGCCACACACACTGGCAAGCCACTCGAGCACCATTATCTGTGTGCAGAATACTGGCCACCTTTTCTCTTAAGTTTTCTACCATCTCCTATTGATTGGGAATAATGAAACTACATGATAGCAAGCAGTTCCCCAGCGCATCATGCACTCACAGCACGTGCTTCTGGAGTGCAGTTTAGCAGATAGTCCAACAGTGCTCTATGGATAATACTATGCCTCACCACTTCCCTGTGATTGATTATACCACATCATTACCAACTCAACACTCTATCTGACATCATACTTGTTGATAAGAGGGACGAGTACATCCTTCATGTGCGTCAATACCCTTTTTCTATAAGTGGGGCGAGTCTCTAGCCACTCTCCCAATCCTCCTGAGGGTTGCACTCTCTGGTCACCTGTCAGACCATCTTTGAAGAGTGAAAATTCAGTGGCATAAAACTCCTGGATTAGAGCAGTTCTCTGTGAGGCATTGGCGTAGACATTGTAAACTGTCTCCACCAAGTCGCTGGCCTCACTGTGACGTAGAAGCTTGCAAACATGCCCATATAAAGAACATATGATTTGCTCTCTCTCCTCTGCTGAGCTACATCAACCAAAAAAATAACAAAAAAACTCCATTAAATTTAATCAATACTGCACCACTCACCAGTATTTCAATAATGCCTTTAGCACAAATTTGGAGTATTTCTGTTTACTCAACTCGACTATGTGCCCTATGAGTGTGAGTATGGTAAGGATTACCCATCACGATGTTTGAGACTTGCTGACCTTGCAGTTCTGAGAACACTTGAGTTCTGTGCTGGGTGCTTCCATACTTGAGACAACTCTGAACCACCCTGGCCGTGTCATGCTTCACAGACATCTGACAGAGTACAGCCTATATAAAATTTACCATCTCTATCAAACTAATGCATTTCACTTCTTTGAAATGTCCCTGAGCCATGGCCATCATCTCTTCCAGGGCTAGTCCCCTTTCTGGAGGTCTTTTCCGCTGGCGTAGATGCTCCCATATCACCTTGGTCTCCTTCACCAACTCAAAGTCTGTCCGCTGCTGCTTGCGGTGGCTACGCCTCTCTTTCTTGCTCCTCACATCTGTCTTTGACACCTGCAGAAGCATCTACCATGTCAGGAATTACTGAAATATGGAGAGCCCTTTTCCCATCAAATAATTGCACTGGACCCTGGGTACATGTGTGAAAGGCCCCACCTTGATGTGTTTCCTTGGAGCAGTACTTTCCTTGTGTTCTACAGACTTCCCTTGTCCACCGTCAAATGTCATTCCTCCGGTCAGAATACGAGAGGAGGTAGCACTTTTGCTTCTACGAGGTGGTTGCTTCTTGAAGAGTTTTTTGCTCTTCTTCTGGACATGTTTAACTCCAACAGATTGACCTTTCCCCCCCTCATCTCTAGAACTGTATGCATATGCATGCCACACTTCATGAAGTAAAAAGCATTTGACTTACTGACTAGATCTCGTCATAATTTCTTGCCACGTGGTTCATATGGTAAAGATCGTTATAGAAGAAAACACGAATGCGCATATAATTATGAGACTAATGCTTATAATGTGTTCATGTGGAAATAATAATAATATACAATAATGGTACAATCATGTTATAAAAATAAGATGGCAATTCTGTCATGCCAACAGGAAGTGTGTCTTTGAAAGTGACTGCGTCTTCGACAGTGACACTTTAAGGATACAATCAGACATGTCCTACACAAGATACAGAAAGTCTAAATATATAGAAAGAACTATCTCAAACATTCACTTACTTCTACAACTGCGGTTAGCTTTTGATTGTATACCAAGGTACAAAATTCCTCCATACTGGCTTCCCCATTGACTATCCCCCTGGTGCCTCTTTGCAGGCTGCAGGCAATGGCTTGTCTAGGGATTTTACACAAGTCCTCTGGCATCGGTGCCAGTATTTCCACCTTGTCCACGTTTCCATAGTCCACGTAGAGAACCGTGTGACCTGCGTCTTCTCTTAGGTAGACCACTCGATGCCAACTGTTGTCGTATTTGGCAAGTGCAGGTTGCCCAGGCAACACTTCATCCAGTGGTCCTAATTCCTGCTCCTGTAGTTGAGAGAGAATGGTTTTTAATTTGTTGGTCTCCTGGTCTCTGCCCATTTGCCAGACAAAGAACAAATCCATGGAGTTGATGTTCACCACTTGACAGGTGAAACTGCTACCCACAGCGGGTAGGGGTGCAAGGGGGATTGTCTGTGCTGCTGTGGTTATTATCGGCATTTCATTGACTGATTCTTCTTCTGAAGTGGTGGCAATTACAGGAGAGGCACTCCCCACATCTGAAGGTTCCACTATGTCTGAAGGAGACCCTGGGGGTGTGCTTGGGGGCGTGTGAGGAACAGCAGTAGGAAGTGCTGCAATGGAGATATCGGGAAGAGCAGCAGGAGGGGTAGAGATGTCAGCTATGGGAGAAGTCGAAATAGGAAGGGTAGAGATGACGTCTCTTTTTAAAAAGCCGGGAGGAGGATTGACGTGTTGCTTGTTGAGGGGGGACTTCATTACAAGAGGATCACTGGCAGGATTGGTTGTGCTGGTAGGTTGATGAGATGGAGTCACTTGGTGCTTTATTGGAGTGGAGGAAGAGGAAGGAACAAAGGCTGCCTTTCCTTCCTTCACTAATATTTCGGATACGTTTAGATTAGACTCAGTTATGGTGACTTGCACTGGGAGAGGCTGGCCTAAGGACTTCACTATCATCTTTAACCCAGAGCCTCCGGCAATACTGTGGAAGAAATCAGAGCAGTCTTCAGGCCATTCCGATTCTCCAAGTGGTGGACGAACGTCATGGAGCTGGCACTGCACAGCCTATACAGAGAGAAAGAGATATCACATTATAATCACATGACAGGAGGGACACGGCTTTCCTATTTACCTGAATTGGAACAGAAATGACATCCTCAGGAAGTCTATACACCTCGTCCAGTGGAACCGTCTCTTCATTACCAAAATCAAAGTACTTCACTCGAATCCCATCCTCACTCACACCTACACCAGTCACACGACAACATCATAACACATACGTAATAACATAATAATACACTTACATAACACATTTTAATAGGGCAATGCTTACCACAAGCCTACAATTGGAGCATATCACTACTAATTCGGAACACATATGTATGTACTGTACCACCTATGTACGCCTGGGGCATTTAAGAGAGGAGATGTAGACTTAGACAATTGCTGACCTGAGAGTCAGCTCACTCACTTGCTGACATACACACACACACACACACACACACACACACACACACACACACACACACACATACATACATCACCTTCTATCTTGGCACGATAAAGTTTCTGGTCTTCTTTGAATCTGGTGCAGGCCCACATGCCCACCACAGGGGTGCCCAGCACTTGAAGGCTCCCCTTCTGATCAGCTTGCTCCAACTTCTCCTCCAGTTCACTCAATACCAGCTGACAGCATGGGGATGCCTTGAGAAGAGATGGACCATCATAATAAGTCACATGAAAGCCAAAGGGGGGAGGGGAACTTACATCTAAAATGTGGAAGTCCCACGGGTTCTGTGCCGTGGGGATGGAGATTTCCAACTGATCACCCACACCAAGTGTGAAGGGAGGACGTATTGCCACAGGAACATGTCTCCCTCTGGCGTGAACAGCCACTCCAGAAGAGATGAGCCTCTCCCTTAGAGATTGGTAGGTGGGACCTATGAATAGGTCCACATAGTGCACACCCATGGCTGTTTGATCAAACACCTGAAAATAAATTAAAGGAATAATCTTCTAATGACTGCCATTTTATGGTTGACAGACCTTGATTCTGACACTATCTTGAGTTGCTTCCTGCATCATGGAAATGGCAGAACTCTTCCAGTTGGCAGGGGCAAGGTTGGTTGCTTTAGTGGCAGGTTCTATTTGGTAGAGACAAGAGCAAGAAGCAAAAGGGGGCACTATTTTGAGAGAGGGTGGCAGCACACACAACCTGAGAGGGCAGAAAAGGTAAAGTTAGACCATTAAGTTTTTCTTCTCTGACATGCATACCTAGAAGGTGGTAGATTCTCTGAATTTCCAAAATCAATGTAGTGGACATTAACGTATGAAAAGTCATCGGCAATTGCATCCAGGACAACCCTGTACCAAATATTGTCTGTTGTGTAGCGTGCTCCACACTGTATCCCTGCAGAAAATAGAATCACAAATGAAAGTTGTCTAACAGTGCCTATGCCTTTTCTGACTGCTGTAAGAATACACTAATTGATGCCCACGGTACCTTCTTTCAGCTGGTGCTCTGAGAAATGTTGGGTGTTTTCCTGGCAGTACTGGTTGAGGCGGCGCTGTAGGTGTTCCAGTTCTGGGAGCTGTGATTTTTTCTGTATGTAGAATTCCTCAGGATTATTCACGTGCGATACATAAATTTTGTCCAGTGCCTCTACTGCAGAAGGAGAGAGAGGTTCGAGGGGTGTGATGTTGGGTTGGTAATGGGATTGAGACAACACTAGAGCAGGAGAGGTTTTTCGTGACGACTTCATAACAGCAGGAGAGGTTTTTCTTGATGACTTCATAACTGCAGGGCTGACACTTCTGGTATCAAATTTGGGTCTGCGTGCACTGGGACTGGAGCTCTTGGAACGTTGATGTGGTGGATGAAGGGATGAGGAGGGAGGTGGGAGGTGATGAACTTTTGTAGTGTAGTCGAATGGCTTCTTCAACATAGAGGTAAGTACAGGCCTGCAATGGAGAGGAGAAGATTATCATCAGTAGAGAGAGACAACCAATACATACTTCTGAAGGCCTCCTGACACATCACCAAGTTTCTGCAGCCAGTCCACTGAACTATCACAGTCTAGACTGAATCTACATTTTTTGACACACGATAATTGGGTTCGAGTCTAGATAAACTTTACCTTATGCTTTCATTGTATTTAGCCTCCAGAACAGCAGGAAATTGCTGAATATCATTAACCTTCTTTGAAAGAGAGACAGCCTCTTTCACTAACTTGAAATCATCATCTATCACGTCTTTTCCTTTTTTTATATATTCTTCTGCAAGGTCTCTGTGTTCCTTCAAACATTGATGCTATCATGGAAAACAAGAATAGTGTGTAGTCTCAACCAAACTGGCCCTAGGAAGTAAGCATTCGGCGGCATGATGCCTAGATTCACTTTTGACTTTTATCTGTTAGCTTTAAGGCCTATTTTTTTTACGAGATCAATAAATGTGAATCTAAGCATTTAGCATGATGCTAAAACCTAAATCTGTTATTAAAACCACTTCCCAGAAATCTACCAGTAGAAATCTCCGCCAATTTTTTTTATGATGCCTAGGTTCCATTATAATTTTGTCCCCAAAATTTCTAATTATCAAGACGAGACCAATAACACACAAACTTACAATGAGGCTGTAAGGGCTGACACACTCATCAAAGGCTTCGACTAACTCTTGGTGTAGTGCCATTTCCCTCATCTGCAGGTAGCTATGCAGAGTGGGCATCACTAGGGAAAGCTCCTTTGCCTGTTGAAGTGCAGTTGTTTTCTGATAGAACAAAATCTCTTTGACAGTCTAAACAGAAAAGACGAGTGAGAATTGGTCCACCATTGATAGTCATTAGCTCACCTCTATACTCTCAATGATTTTCATTACCACTTTCTGTGCAGAAGATATGCCTTGCTTTAGTTCTCTTCGAAATTGTCTAGCCTACGATATGCAAGTGTGTACATTCCACAAAAATTTACAACTGTTTAATTAAAGTAACGTTCCACTTCCAATCCCCCAAATCTCCCCTTCCTAACATAGGCTAAAGTGGTACACCCCTTGTGACTTACAGCGTGGGAGATGGTCACTACTTCATGGTCCTTGTGGATTCCATTTAAAATGCATTCTGTGCAAATTATTTCATTTTCCTCCTTGCAGTAGTGAAGCTTAGGCTGCTGTGGATGGTTGGGACAAAGTTGAGGGGCGCTTAGGGCCTGGTTAATTGGGAGGGGGTGGTGGGAACGTAGGGCCCGGGAGGAGCTGTGTACTATGGCACTGCACTGAGTGCAGAAATCTCCATGACATTGGAGACAGCGCAGGTCAGCCACAGCACTCACACACTCCTCACACTGGACCTGAACACCAGGATCTGCACACAATACAAACAATGGCATGAGAAGGAACCACACCCTGCGTTCACCACTAGGGAGGCTACTAACACTACTCTAGCCTGCAGAGAGGTACACCTGGTACAGCTGCCGAGGGTGTGCTAACCACATGCATACCAGCATACCACAAGGAGAGGAAAGTCTGAGAAGATCACACCACAGTACAGCCCACTGGGTGCGTGGGTGACAGAGGAGAAGTGGGTGACAGAGGAGAATTAGGTGGTGGTGATTGGTGGATAAACTCACTTGAAGTTGTGAGGAGCTTCTTGGGTGACTCCAATGCAAGGTCGCTGTACAGCCATGAAGTTTCCCGGCAACTGTGAGGGAGAAAGTAGAAAAACAATTATGACCAGTCACTAATTCCCACAATACATGAAAGTTATGAGTGAGAGGTCAAAATGGGACAAGGACACATTACTAAGACATTACATTTGTAACAAGACGTTAATTACTCCAAGCAGTCAAAGCATGTACTTAACTTACACAGTTAACCCCAACTCTTGTGCTGCCACTAATCCCAGCAAGTAGACATGTGGTGAGAGCTGCTCCTCCACTTTTACTTCATCACTCATAGAAGTAACAAACTACAGGACCCAAATGCATACAACATATGTGCCAACTGACTCAACACAGCACAGAATGCACAACTTACTCTGCAGTTGGGACACTTGATGTGTCTGCACTGGCGTGAGAGTTGTTCTATACATTGAGCACAGAACGTGCAGCCACACTTGAGCAGCAGAGGTACCGTCCTAACTGCAGATCAGATCAGATCAGATCAGTATGGAGTACAAATAAATAATTACAGGGAATAATAATCAACTTCATACATCCATCAAACTATTGCATACATTTAGAAGCTATGCAGCTCACTCACCTTTTTTTGCTCCATAAGGCTTTCTACAATTTGTGCACTCCATCCTCACTCGAGTTAGCAATTCTTTCCTTTGAGTCAGCAGTTAGTGCATGGCCTTTTGATCGAGGCATACCCTCTAGCCAACAAAGTAAGTGCATGCGGTACGTGGTGAAGTAAGGGGAAATCCCCTTTCTAAATAAAGCCCACCGCCGATCATGGGGAATGGAATAGAATTGATCCGGGTATGTGTTTCGAAGGCTGTGTGCATTACTTACAGTTGTTTTGCTACAGATGACTATTTATGTGTTCTTTCCTGTGGGTCTATTCTACTACTTCAACCGTCCCAAATTCTACCAAAAGATACTTGAAGAGAGTAAGGTAGAGCTAGAGCTAGCTAGTTGAAGTATTTGTACACTCTTGAATTGTGCGTGTTCCTGCAGGATACACTTTTCCCAGAGGGCAATGTAAGTGTTCACTAGCTAGTATAACAAATCCATCAGTTGATCTTTCGCAGCGCCCTCCACTATCTCTTGAAGAGAACAGGATAGAAGTTGAGAGGATGAGAGAAGAGAGAAGGAAGAAACGACAAGCATCACAGTGAATTCACATGTGCTGGTAATCTGCTACAGACCACACCCACCATCAGGAGCAACAATTGACTTACAAAGTCACATGTTGACTATAAAAATAAAAAATTTTATTGTTAAACTAGTAGGAAGTGATTTGTATTATGTTGCTCCTGTTTCTTCCCTTATCTCTGTATTGTTGGTAGCTTCTTCTGCAATGACAGGTCCCGAGGATGACTTTTGTTCTCCCACTGATTCATCAACCCCCGATTCCATGTCTCCCTCTACATTATCTCTTTCATGTTGCATTTCTTTATGTTCTTCCATTGCAGTATCCACGTCCTCTTCTCTCCTCTCTTTCATTGTTTCTCTCTCCACCTCTTCCATGGAATCTTGCCCTTGTAAAATTCTATCCACCCTCTTTTTCTCTTTCAAGTCCTCTTCTTTTGCCACCACTCCAAAGGCCAGGTTGTAGTAGCCCTCAGAAGAATTCATCAGTGTGTAATCGTCCATCAGGTTCATACTATTGGAACGCAACAGGTGGCCCATTCGTACAAGTATAGTGGCCATGGTGGGTCGTCGTCGGGGGACTTTAGTCCAACAGCTCTTCATGATGTCATAGACAGAGGCAGGACAAAGGTCAGGGCACTCCAAAATCTGTCCTTCCTTGATGCGATCTATGACCTCATAGTTTGAGATGCCACTGAAGGGTTGGTGGGCATAGGTGTACACCTCCCACATCAGCACTCCATAACTCCACACGTCACTCTTCACTGTGAACTTTCCATAGAGAAGTGCTTCAGGAGGCATCCATCGGACAGGGAGGCAGGCTTTGGCACTACTCACGCGATAGTAATCGGCAGCACACACTTCACGAGACATTCCAAAGTCTGCAATCTTGACTATGTGGTTGTGATCTATGAGACAATTTCTTGCAGCAATATCTCTGTGTACAAACTTCAGATCTGCCAAGTATCGAAGACCTTGTGCCACTTGCAAACAGCAAGCCAAGAATTGTTCGGGGCTTAGAATGACATCACTGGAAGGAGACTTGTCAGGATTTTCTGGATCAGACTGACGAAGAACGTCGTTCAGACTTCCCAAATCCATATACTCAAAGATCATACATTTCTGAGGTGTTTGGGTGCATATGCCCACCGTCCTGATCACATTAGGATGCTCAAACTGAGCACTCGTCTTCACTTCAGCTATAAATGCTGCCACATTCTCTGAGTCTGCCTCCTCTTTTAATACTTTTACTGCCACAAATTCGTTCACTAGGCCTGGGGCACGTGCCTTGAACACACGGCCAAATGCACCTTCTCCCAGTTCACTCACTATCTCCAAACTGGCATAGTTGTACTCCAAATCATAGTTCTTCAACTCTGTAATGGCATTCTCAAAAGTGCTATACATGTAGGCATTAGTGCAGGTCATTAATTCCAACTGGCGGTCTCCTTCCAGTTCAAAGGTCTTTTTTTGATGGCGACGAGTGAAGTAGACCATCAGCACCACCGACAGGACAATCACACCCATCAATACCACAAAAATAATTGCAAGGGGCACACCAACTTTGACTCCCAAATCACTTGCCACTAGAACTGATTTAGTTTTATCTGTGGGATGAGAGCAGTAGGTCTAACGACTAGTTGTGATGGTTTGAGGTGCTACTTACTGGCAGTACTGGTGCAATTGCGATAAAAGTACAAGTCTTGATAAATGTCCTGGTAGATGATACCATTCACTTCTGCACTCACGTTGAAATTAATGTACACTCGAGCTAAGCCAGGATTCTTGCAAGTAAAATTTGCAACTAGATCTGAACATTGGAACTCATGAAATCAGAAAATATAGAGGGTTTGAAGGACTTACCGACCCTGCTGTCATGGGTAACACTTTGAACAGGCACTCCATTGATTATATCAGGATCATCAAGAACTGTACTATTCTCTGACACCATTCGTATTGAATAAAAGAGCTAAGGGAACACAAAATAGATGGTTTTCGGAAAAGGGTGGAGGAGGCTTACTGGAGAAGGTGGCTTGATATTATTAGTGAAGTAGAAGTCAAATTCGTTGAACTGTTCAGGAATGGCATACTGCCTGTTGACAGAATCAGTACGCAAAAGAGCTATGATGCCAGGAGGCACGCTACCGTCATCTACGAAGCAGTAGCCATTTTGAGTCTCAGATTGCAAAATACCTGAAGCAAATAATTATTAGCAAGATCAGACGGTTTCAAGATAGCAATTACTTACTTGGTAGCAAGGACCAGCTGCCAGCTCCTGAAGTGGCCAAGGCCACACTTTGGTTGAAAGTGACACACATTTCAGCCAGCAGTGATGGGGGATTGATGGAACACTGTACTGCAAGTTCACCTGAATTGAGGAATTATAAATAGATTCTGTGATTGAGGTGATTGAAGACTCACTGGGACAAATCTGAGGCAGGAAGAACTGGAAGGTGTGGTAAGTTCCACTGAGGTCAGCGAATGACTCTGTTCCTAGAGTCAGACAGGCCCGCAGAATCACCATCCCTGCACTCATGCAGGAGAGGCCGATATCTATTACTGTAAGACAGACGTGACTGTAAGTTTCATCAAGTGAGGGAGGGGGCAACTTACTTTCATCTATGCCTGAAAAGACCTCTCCAGGCTGGGGGGTGGGGCAGGCTGGTCTGGCTATAGTACTGAGGGGAGAGAGAGTAAGGGAAAAGTGGAGGATGTCTTGAGCAGAGGAAGTATGGGTCAGTCGTATAGAGATGGAGGTGAGATTGGAGGGGAACATGGATGCCACAAGATTCAGGATGAGTGGGTTGGAGATGGAAGACAGAGAGTCAAATGGAGTTTGGACCACACCATTACGAATCAAGTGTACAGTTGAGGGAAAGTCAACTGAAAAGGGAGGGGCTGGTCTGGTTCAATGCACTTGATAAGAATGCTGACTCACAATCCAAGTCTTGGGGGTCAATGAACAAGTTCACTGAAGTAAGATCCAAGTCCTGCCGGTCTCCTAATTGGCCAGGAAGGGAGGAGGGGCACTGACCATTCTCCCGACTATCTACATGTAATAGCATCAATACAAATACTGCCAAGTGCAGTTTACTACTAGTAATCATGATAATGAGCTGCAGTAGTCCAAAGAACTATAATGACACACCCTACATGTCTTAATATGATGTCTAAATGAATTCAATTGAGTTGAAGAGGCATGAATATTATTAGCTCTTTTTGGAATCACAGTGGAGTGGAAAATCTGCAAACACAAACACATTCCAGTCAATTGGCTGTTGTATATTATAGTACTGACCACAGTTGCAAATGCATGGTGGCTTGCAAACTGTTCTAAATGTCAGAGACACACGAATCCCTCTAGGCACTGTTGTCATCATGGTGGCTGGAGCAGTTTCTGTACTGGATGCCTCCCCTTCACAAGAGACATAGTCGAAATGCTTAGCAGCGATTCCATGCGTCCACAAGTAGCGAGCTTCACCTGTCATCACCAGCAAACTCCTAGCAGGCAGCACCACTGGTACAGCTTCTTCCTCCCCCTCCAATGTCTTTCTGAATTCCATCACCACCTACATCTATGTATTATTCTAGTGCCTCTATGATACACTGATATGGACTCGCCTGAGAACCCAAGCTGAGAGAAATGATTTCCTCCATGAATGCTGAGTGTGTGTCCACATGGGGAGGAATGCCTATGCATGCACAGCAGGTCAATAGTCACACTACACTACCAAACTATATAATTAAAGACCTGCTCCAGGGGGATAGCGGTTGATGGTAAGCTGATCGGGTGTATGGTGCACATGATCACATGCTACTATTCTTGAAATCAGTTGTTTGATTAGCGGAGGGAATTCTCCAGGAAGTGGGTGGGTAGGATCCACATTATTAGTGTCATAATTGAATGAGTAGCCATAGTGAAGGACTTGCCTCTGCTTCAGCTGCTGTTGGGGTGTGTGGTCAGAATCCAACCAGAGCATCAGCTGCTCCTCTTCATTTGGTGTGACGAAGTCGGAGGTGAGGAATAGTCCAGGTGGTAGGACTGGTGTTGATGTGATGGAGGTTTTAATTGCAGGGGGCACCTCAACAACATAACTCAGGTAGATGTGAAGTGGTGGACCATTCTTGAGAGAGAGTGGGAGGTATTTGGCTACCTTGGGGACATCTTGAATACATGCACCATTGATTGTCTTCACCACTTCTTGCGCTTCACAGGGAGAAGTGAAGCTAGCAAATGCATAGTCTTTTTCTGGGGGCATCCACAGTTGACAAGGAGTGGATAGCATTTCTTTCAGGAGTGCTCTACCAACACCATTTCGTAGACCTCCATTTCCAACTAACACATGAGCTGAAGGAGTCTTCTGAAACCTTACCCCAAGTTCTGGTTCTTGTTTCAACAGAAGAATTTCTTTTCTTTTTTGCTTCCTCTCATTCTTTCTCTTGTCCATTATTTCTTGCTATTTAGGTAAAGGGTGAAACTTTATAATGATGCTATAGTTATTTGTGGAATGAGTAAATTATTCAGAAGGAGAAATAGCACTGTCTTTCTCTAATCCATTCAGCGTTGTAGTGGGCTCCAAATGCAATCTCTTGACTTGGCTCTCTTCACCCTCCTTGTTTAAATCCTACGAGAGTAATAGTGCAATCACGTAATGGCTAGGCACTTTTTTTTTTTTGCATAATATAAAACGTACTCTTTTCCTAACAAGGTGGCTGATGTCGTTGACTGGTACTTTCTTTGCTGATAACTATTAAATAGTGTAGCACATAATGTTGAATAAGTAGTTTATTATCACACCACTTACCACATGTACTACAGAACTCTCATCACTTGGTGGGTCAAATCCAGAAAATTCTTCTACTCCTTTCTGAATTATAATGCATAGGTTAAATTACATGTAACTACAATGGAAAGTATTTTACCATTCCTTCATCTTCTCTCTCTTCAACGACTTTCTTCAGCTCCTCCACATCAGCTACCTACGCGCGCAAAATTTAAACAATAATTAAATTTAAACAATAATTAAATTCAAAAACAAGAAGGGCGGGAGCAACAAAAGAAAAGAAGGCGATGCCTTTAGACCAGAAAAAGGCTAGGGACAACTTCTCGCAAGCGGTGCTGAAGATCCTGTACCGCAGAGCAGGAGGGAAATGTTGCAAATGCTATGCTAGTACCTTTGGGCCCGTAAAGAACAATCCAAGCAAAAGCATCAACATTGGAAAAGGTATTAAGTATCAAGTTTTCTGAAGCAGCATAATATGAAAGTAATATGTTACTGCAGGTGCTCATATAGCAGCAGCTGCCTCGGGGGGTCCTCGCTATGACAGCAAAATGAGCCCAGAGGAGCGGTCCAGTGCTACTAATGGTCTTTGGCTCTGTTCAAACTGCCATGATCTGATCGACCGAGATCCTGAATCCTACCCAACATCTACCCTCCATGAAATGAAGATATTAGCTGAAGAAAGAGCACGAAAAGAACTTGGCATAGGGACTACAGAAAGTCCTGCCTCCGTAAGCCAATTTCTAGCATGCAGTAACAATGCATTTAATAGGTCTGTATTCATATCATCAGAGGGAAAAGCTCTCCCCCACCTCGTACATTATTACTGGGGTCAGTGCAGCAGCTATTCTGGAAATCCGACGGGCCAAAGCTAAATTTGCTGAGATGTGGTCAGGAAGGACTGAACACGCTGACCTTGCATTGGGAGAAGTCGATTTCATAGATGTAGAAGATGAATACGACATAAAAGTGGGAGAGGAGCTGATGCTGCTATTCAAGGAGATCATCTTACACTGTAAAGATCCTTCCATCTCTCTTGAGGTGATACGAAGACTCAAGGCCATTGCAGACTGCTTTCATGGAAAGTGGAAGAAAAACGAAGTAGAGCTTGCATGTGAGGTGATATGTATATCTATGCAAGATGCTCGCACCAAAAGCAAGCGTTCAAGGGTAAACCAGTCGGGACTTGCTCTACTAAAGGATTTATCCACTGATCGAGTGCTAAAAAAACGAAAATTGCACTTAGTGCCTCAAAATACCATCAAGAAGCTGCTCGCAAGGGAAGAAACTGATGCAGGAGTGCAAGATGCAGAACAGCCACCCAGCAAACGTCCTCATCTCGAGTCAGAGGAGGACAAATACCTGGAGCTTATGGAAACATTGGCACAGACCAGTAACCCAGAGGAAACACTGGCTGTTGAGCAAAAGCTTCAAGCCATGGGATATGAACCACATGTACAGTAGCTGTATGATATTTTTTATAAAGCCTTTTTCTTACCTTAGAGTCAATGTCAGGAATGAGTTCTTCTAAGTCTGTAATCTCCTGCCGCAGACTGTTCTGCTGGTTTAGGTCATGTGTTTCTGCTAGTTGGCTTACAAGGAGTTCTAATAATCATATATCACACATGGGATCAGTCCATTGATGGAATCAGTGATAAAAATTTAACTACCTTTTCTCTTGATCAAAATCTTCTTGGAGCTCTTGTATGCCTAATTATACAGAATTTATAAAGCATACATGGATATAATAATCATTTTCCAACTCACTTGTATTGCACGGTCGACCTGCTTGGCTAATGTGTATGCCAGGCCCAGGCTGAAGTGTCTGTACGTCCACATACATGCACAATCATGCCATGACACCCATTCTAAATTAATATAATTATAGGGACTTACACTTCAGCTATCCTGCGATCAGTGGGTTCCAATACATACTCTCGCAGACGCAAACTAGATTGGAGATCTAAGATGGCTTGTTCGTATTGATCCGATTCCAATCCCACCTCGCCAAGTGCAAGGTTGACATCAGAAAGCTTCACTCTGTATTCATCAGTGTTCTCCCTAGAGTCAGTGATACATAAAATTGTGGGATAAACATGCTGGCTAAGGATGTATGTACCTTGTACATATAATACGTGCAAGCTCCAGCACTTCCCAGGACAACTGCAAATCAGATTCTTCTTTCTCAGCGTCTTCTGAGTTTTCATCATCTCTGACTGGATCTGCACCACCAGATGGTTCTTCTTCACTCCTGCCCACATCACTGGCAGTATCTAGTCTTGATGATGTACGATCAGATGATCCTGAAGGTGCTCCTGTCACACTTGAAGAAACACTCGCATTTGCATCTCCAGAAACTAGAAATAGGTTTGGCAAAATAATGAATAAAAAAGTTTTTATCATTGCTTACCAGGAATACCCTTGCCAAATACTGCACTTTTCTCCCTGGCCAACTCCAGCAATGCTTTTCCATATAAGTAGTACGGTTCAGCCATCTCACGACTAACTTGTCCATGTTTCTCAGCCCTTTAATGATAATGTAAGTAGCTAGGGCTAAATTTAAGAGGTTAGGGTGAACTCACAAGAGGGCACATACTTGTTGTAGATTTTCTACTGCACCATTAGGGTCACCAGCTGCCAGACACTTTTTCCCTTCAGCTAGTAGTTCCTCAGGATTCAAATTCTCCTCCGAGTCTGTATCAGCTTCCTCTGGTAATTCTTCAGGATCTGTTTCAGCTTCAGGAGATTGGTCCAGCAGGTCTTCAGAGTCTGTTTCAGTTTTAGGAGATTGCTCCGGCTCTTCCTTAGGATCAGAAGATTGGTCCTGCACTTTCTCTACATTTTCTTCAGTTTCAAGAGATATAACTTTCTCTTCCTCACTTCTCACCACTGGCTCACAGTCAAGGCTGATGAAATATAAAAGATGTTTTGTGTGATACAGTGAGTACAACTCATTTACCTACCTAGACATGGCAACCCGCGCTGGAGGAAGGTCAAAGGTCAAAGTTATGACGCATGCGTAGTTTGAACTCGGAAGGAAAAAAATCGATGAAGTAGCACATGGTTTTAGGGATATCTTTATAATCGAGGTTAGTCGGCCTTTCTGTTGGCTTTATAGAAGGAGATTATCACAGTTGAATGATTGTCGTGCTCTTGATCAACTTTCAGCTATGCCTATTAATCAAGCCAAGCTGCAGAAGTTGCAGCAGCAAGCAGGGGATAAAGCACGTATTGGTGGCAAGGTGAGGCACCGTGTATAAATACTCAGTAGGGTACCTATTCAAGATAGACCTTATTCACTCTTTGTGGATGTGTGACTCTAAAGGGTACAGCAAGAAGAAAGAAGAAGGTTGTCCATAAAACAGCTACAGATGATAAAAAACTCCAAGTAGGCCATTATTAGGGGAGAGGTGTTTGGTGATGATTAACCTCGTTAATCTTTGTAGAACTCGTTGAAGAAGCTTGGGGTGAACAGTATTCAGGGGATTGAGGAAGTGAACATGATCAAGGATGATGGTCATGTTTTACATTTCTCCAATCCCAAGGTGCAAGCCTCTCTCACTGCCAACACATTTGCCATCACTGGAAACTGTGAAGAAAAGCGTGAGAGATCAAGTAAAACCTGATTGCAGGCTCTTTAATGTATTCTTTGTATGTAGCACTTACAGAAATGCTACCTGGTTTGTTCAATCAGTTAGTGACAAGGGTGAGTGGCTAGATGGCGTGCTTCTATTTAGTGCTACACTTGATGTGCTGGATTCCTTCCTATGCAGCAAGGTGGGGCTGATATGAGTCAGTTGAAGAAGTTTGCTGCACAGAACTATCCAGGACAAGATGGTTCCGGACAGTTAGGTGACATTGATGAGGATGATGAAGTGCCAGGTGAGATACAGAGCAATGCTCACTTTCAATCAAGTCAATTATTTGCTCACTGCACTTGTGTAGATCTGGTCGACAACTTTGACGAACCATCCAAATCAGAAGTATGAAGTTGCCAAAGTGTGCCAGCATAAATCACACACTTTGACTGTGCATAATAATTGGGACTGCATTTTTTTTTTCTTCCAGAAATAATTTTATTGAGTCAATAACGTTACGAGTATAAATACTCAGTCATTCATAATTATAATAAAAATATTCAATTTTGAAGTATCAGCTAAATGTGACCATGTTGGGGGGAATGTGTTCACTGCTGCCAACAGCTTTCACACTCACTGTTCCATTTGGGCGACAGACAACTTTAGTCAGAGAGGCATGGGCCAAGCTGATGCGCAGCCATGCTTCAGGGGGGAGCTGAAGTGCCCTGTAGTGAGATTAATGGTGCAAGGACATTGTGAAAAGACTATATAGTATACCTGCAAATAAAATATCGTATGACATTGGCATGGCACACCAAGATCTCCACACTGTCCTCTGTTTGAGTGGGAGGAGCTCTGTGGAAATACTTCCGAAATGCAGCTTCAATACGTGGTCCATCACGAAAGAACTCCTCAATAAAATAATAATAGTAATAATAACAAGGTGAGCAAGGTGGGAAACCCTCACAGAGAAGTAAATTATTAGCATCTTACATGTGACTCTGGCCTCCATTTTTTACCCATAGGTTCAGGCCGAATTGGTGCCCCTTCTCTCATGAGGTCACAACTTTGAGCGGCCACACCTGGAAGACTTTGTTGCATAATTTGATATGTCTCTGTAGCCCGTGGCATTGTGGAATAGTAAATTGTAGTATACTTGAGGCCCAGCTCTTTCAGTCTCTGACCAGTGATAGCCGCCTGTTTCCGGCCCAATTCAGTGAGGACACGTTTATTTGGATCAATGGGATCCCACACATATTGCCCATGTCTTATAAGAATAAGAGTGCGAGTAACTTTGGATTTTGCCGGCCTTTCAGTTCCCTCATCTGTGTCCTTAATCTCAGAAGGAGACATTTTGTCCCAGTCATAATCCCATTTCCTCTCTCCACCGTAGGCTGCATGATTCTCATTGCAATTAGCTGACAATTTTAGTTTCTCTGTTAGCAAAGCCGTCACAACAGCGGCTGAACCAGTTGCCACTGCCGCGAGATAGCGCAAGGAAGGCATTCTCTTCCGGAGGAAGCAATTTGATGGGCTCTATTTAGAACCTTCTGCGAGTGGGCTTCATTTAGAATCATAATTCGGCTCAAGAATGCCTAGACTGACTGCGGAGCTGATCACAGAATCTCCCCAATTTACTAATCCTGTGAGAGACTGGGAGTTGGATCTTAGAGGTGAGGTTCCCACGTGTAAGATTAGCAATAAGACACCTAGCTAGCATGGCTACTGTAGAGGGCCAGTGTACTTTCCCAGTCACCCTCACTGTCATTGGAGGAGGGTAGCTGTGCCTGTGCATGGCCTTCCAGTTATGTCTCATTTGCAAGCTGTTATAATTTTTTTGGATCTCTTATCATCACCATAGGGAACAAAATTGCAGTTATAGAAAACCTAGGCGCAACATTGGTAATAATAATCACCATACTATAGAACAGTTGCCTTATCATTTCTAAAAGTCAATCTCTCAGTGTACATTTGTATGTGTCATCTATTTCTCAATTACAGAATCAGTTTGATACAATTGACTTTTCTGATAATGAGATCCGCAAATTGGATGGTTTCCCTTTATTGGATCGTTTGAAATCCATTCTTGCCAGCAATAACCATATATGGTGAGAAGTTTGGTTACTGGTACTTGAGATAGAGACTTGACATTATTTTATTTCAGCCGAATTGCAGAGGGTCTGGAGCAATCCCTCCCAAAGCTGGAGACCCTTATCCTCACCAATAATAATATTGACAACCTGGTAAGCTAATAACACTGTGTGCACGTAATTGCATGGCTGTTGTATACATTAGACTGACTTGGATCCTCTTGCCTCTATCAAGACACTCACTTACCTCTGGTACGTATATATTATGTTTTAGAGTGGAAATAATTGTGATATCTTATCTTAGTTTATTGCGGAATAATGTGGTACATAAGCCAGACTATAGATATTATGTTATCCATCTTCTGCCCAATCTTCGAGTCTTGGACTTTAAGCGGATCAGAATGAAGGTACTGTGCAGCATGCCCTTGCTAACTCATTGTGTGCCATTTTCTCTCGTATTCTTGCTCCCAGGAAAGAGAAGAGGCTAAAAAAAAATTTGGTGATAAGTTGATTGCTCCAAAGTCTGCAACTAAAGTGTGAGTATATATACAACCAATATTGATAAGGGCCTTGATAGCAGTTGTGTTCATGTCATGCTCAGCTTCACTCCTGGTGAGGTGAAGGCAGCAGCACCAGTTCCCCAACCTGTTCCTAGTGGTCCCTCTGCACTTGACACTGCTAGAATCAGAGTATGCTTCCAACCGTGTAAAGTGTAGTTAATTTGATAGGTTTATTGTAGGAGGCAATCGCTGCTGCTCGATCTCTGGATGAAGTGCAGCAATTGGAAGCCATGCTGAAGGCAGGACAGTTTCCCTCTCACTTAGGCCAGACAGGGGGTGGATACCACATGCAAAATGGACAATTGGTGGAAGAGGACATGGAAAATTAATGAATATCTTGTTGACTGTATTATAAATTTTGAGAAAATGGTGCACTCGTAATGATACACGTGGTCTAGTGGGCATGCGTAGTAATTAAAGCGTGGAGCTGAAATATTAATACGGTCACGAAACTGTACTGTTAAGCCCGTCTTTTGGTGTATTTCTAGAGTTATCAGCTCTATTTAAGATGGGAGACGACTGGGACGAAGGTACCAAAGAGGTGAGTTTGGTTGGCTAGCCCACATATTGACTGACCCTTCTTATTGCAGAGCTTTGGCGGCGGTGGTTTCCCGAAGGATGGTGTCCCTTCAGGGCGTGGAGGAGGTGGATTTGGAGGAGGTGGATTTGGAAGAGGTAGAGGTGGTGGAAGAGGAGGCTTTGGTGGCCGTAAGTATCTATGTCAGATTATATTTGGTGATGGCAGGCTTGAAGTCACATTACACTTTTGCAGGCAGTGGTGGTTTTGGAGGGGAAGACGAGTTTGGAGGCAGCAGTGGTTGGGAAAACGGCAATGGAGATGCTGATGAGAACTCTTTTGGTGGATCCAGAGGAGGCAGGGGAGGGCGAAGGGGACATGGCGGGAGAGGAGGAGGAGGGTTTGGACAAAGGGACAGAGGAGAAAATGAGAATGAAGAATTTAGTACTGGTGGTGGACAAGGTGGTGGTCGAAGAGGAGGATTCTCCGGTCATCGTGACCAAGACACTAATGGAGATGGGGGAAGACGTGGTGGAGGGGGTTTTAGAAATAGGCGTAACCAGGAGAGCAATGGAGATGACCAGGAGTTTGGTTCTGGAGGTGGCTTTAGAGGAAGGCGTGGTGGTGGGGGGCGAGGTGGATTTGGTGGTGGTAGAAGAGATCAAGAAAGCAATGGAGACGGTGAAGAACAAGGGTCTGGATTCGGTGGGGGGCGTAGAGGAGAAGGAAGAGGACAACGACGAGATGATGAAGATGGAGGGGAGGAGAAAGATCAGTCTGGTGAGTAATTTGTGTGCATAAGAGTGTGAATATTTCTACCTTCCTTCTGAAGGCTTGTTAATTAGCAGGTATACTTGACAATGGCAACTAGCTGGAACTGAAGTAGGTAGCTGCCAGTTTAACGATTAGAAGATAAGATCAGACATGCCACAAATTACAAGTGTTGTAGCTTTGTGCTAGTCTTAATTAGAACCAACGACTTTCAGGCACTGGCAGGAAGACAGAATTGTATATTCCTCCTGCCCCTCCTGAGGACGAGGGAACTCTCTTTGCTACTATGGCAGCAGGGATCAACTTTGACAAGTATGATGATATCAATGTTGAAGCGACGGGACGAGACCCTCCTAGCCACATTTCTTCCTTTGATGAATGCGACTTTTTGGAGACTACGATGAAGAATGTAAAACTGTGTAATTATGCAAGACCCACTCCAGTCCAGAAGTATGCTATTCCTATTATCATGGCTGGCAGGGACCTCATGGCCTGTGCACAGACTGGCTCAGGAAAGACGGTCAGTAATAGCGACCGTTTGTTTGTCTCTACAGCAATGACTATAAATGATGAAATTGTCTTTCATACAACCTTGAATATTTGTAGGGTAGTCAATTTTTAATTAATTGATCTCTATCTCCAGGCTGCCTTCCTCCTTCCAGCCATCACTTCTTTGCTACGAAAGAATGTGCAGGGAGCTAGCCAAGCTGAACAACAAAGTCCACAGGTCTTGATCATCTCTCCCACTCGTGAATTAACCCTGCAGATCTATGGTGAAGCCAGGAAATTTGTGCATGGCACAATCTTGCGTCCAGTGGTGGTATATGGAGGAACCAGTGTGGGCCACCAGCTACGTCAATTAGAGTTTGGTTGCAATATTCTTGTCAGCACTCCTGGAAGACTTGTAGACTTCCTGAACAGAAAGAAGGTTAGGTTTAAGGTCTTAATTGTAGAGTATACCTGTTGTTGTTCATTATTAGGTGTTGCTAGACGACTTGAAGGTGCTAATCTTGGATGAAGCCGATCGTATGTTGGACATGGGTTTTGTGCCAGAGATTCGACGTGTTGTGGAGCAGTACAACATGCCTGATAAAGGAGAACGACAAACACTCATGTTCTCTGCCACCTTTCCTGGTGAAATTCAGCAGCTGGCTGCTGAGTTTCTGCAAGATCATATCTTTCTTACAGTGGGTGTGGTTGGTGGAACCACCTCGGACATTCAACAGAAGGTTATTGAAGTGGAGGAGTTTCAGAAGAGGGGAAAATTGCAGGAAATATTGAGTGAAGCAGGTGAGTGTGTCCTAGCCTTGATACTCTTATCAAAATTGACTCCTGGTTCGTGTCCCCCCTCCCCCCCCCCCCCCCCCCCCCCAAAAAAAAAGGTTCAGACCGCGTGTTGGTTTTTGTGGAAACTAAGAGGAATGCTGATTTTCTTGCTAGTTTCTTATCTCAGGAGAGCTTTCCCACTACTTCTATTCACGGGTAAGTAATTAAATTTTGTTTCTTTATGCTTTCATATGTATTGTGTTTTTAGTGACCGTTTTCAGAGGGAGAGGGAGGAGGCTTTGCGTGACTTTCGTGATGGACGTGCTCGTGTATTGGTAGCCACCTCTGTTGCTGCTCGAGGATTGGACATTCCCAAGGTTAAACATGTCATCAACTATGACTTGCCAAACAATATAGAAGAATATGTTCACCGTATTGGGAGAACTGGACGTATTGGCAATCAAGGAATGGCTACTGCTTTCTTCCAGAAGGATAGAGATGCTCACTTAGCTCGAACACTAGTTAAAGTCTTGGCTGGGGTAAGTGGTCCTTTCCAGGAAGTATTAAGTAATCAAACGATGCGATCACATATCAGGCTGAACAGGAAGTAGAAAGTTTTCTCGAACAAGCAGCAGAGGAGGCAGTTGGTTCTAATTATGGTCCTGCAGGTGACAAGTTTGCCTCTAAGGATATTAGGGTAAGTTTAGATTTAGATTTATGTTTCTGTCCTTAAGATTGTATTTTTATAGGTCCATGGTAGTGGACGTCGTGGTTTTAATAAAGGTGACTCCAGTGGTTTCGGAGACGATGGTGGGAGTGGAGGAGGTTTCGGTGGATTTGATGAATCTGCTGGAGGGGGATTCCAAGCATCTGCAGCTGCTGGAGGTGAAGACTGGTAAACTACCCCTCCTCTCTTGTGGAATGAGGTCACTACTGAAACAACATTACATTTATTCTCTGATTCTTTCATAATATACTACTATTATCATCACACAACTTAATTCTACATGCTAAGCACTCATCATCAATATCAGCTATGCATTACTATGTAACATTCATGATCATTTGTAATGCGCATGACAGTGTGTTGGTTACTATGAGAGTGTTGCAATAAATTCCACCGCAAGGTGCGAGTTTATAGTTCAGTAGCTACTAGACTAGGAAGCCTATCTATGGCTGCTAAAGGGGACACAAAGACAGTAGTAAAAGGTGATGAGCCCGTGGTGGTCCAGTTTAGAGATGTAACGGCTGCTGCCTACAGGATCAAGAAAGGAGTCAAAGAAACACCATTGGAGGTAGTAGCTATAATATTCTACTATAGATAATATTGTAATTATCACTATCGACGTACTCAGAAATCTCACCAGCTGTCTGAACAGCTTGGGATGACAATCTTCTTCAAAAAAGAATTTAGATTGCCTACTGGAAGGTTTGTCATCATTAATTACTGGCTACATTAATTTCTCAGAATCTTCAAATGACCCATTCAGTGATCAGTGCTCGTGTCAACTGAACATGAATAGTGTTAAGGTCTTATATTTCATCTGTGATAGATGTTGATTCAACTTTCCAGGAATCGTTGAGTAGATTGGCCATGATTATTGACTCAATGATGCCTGAAAAGTATTAAGAATTATGATGATACTGATAATAGTTTAAGTATGCACATTAATAACAATTTGCAGCTTTAAAGAGAGAGGTGCTCGCAACACACTGGAGCTATTATCGCAAGTAAGATGATCTCTCTCATCGGCATATTTCTTGTTCATTATTATTCCCACATCTGCTTCCATATCCAATGATGTTCCATATCCATTGATGTGGTTGTGTTACTAGGAACAAAGGAAGCGTGGGGTGATATCAGCTTCAGCTGGAAACCATGCAATGGCTCTAGCTTACCATGGACATACTCTCAAGATACCTGTTGTGGTGGTTACACCAGTCACTGCTCCTATCATGAAAGTTAGAAAATTATTGATGTCCTAAATAGTATCCAAGTATTATAATTTGCATATCTAGGTATCCCAATGTATGCGTTATGGTGCTCGTGTTGAACAGTATGGCAATGACATAGGGGAATCAAAGACCTATGCCATGGAAATTGCAAAGAAAGAAGGGCTGCAATACATCAATGGGTATGTTAGAATTATGACTGGATTCTTGATAATTCGGACTAACTGTGAAGGTATGATGATCCTCCCATTATTGCTGGACAGGGGACAGCTGCTCTGGAGCTTATTGACCAGATGGACCGACTAGGGGTTCAATTGGATGCGGTGATCATCCCTGTGGGGGGAGGAGGGCTACTAGCAGGAATGTCTCTCACCATAAAACACCTCTTACCCAATGTTCAAGTTATTGTAAGTTATCAATTCTGCAGTAAATATAAATGCCACTGGTATTAATTTATAGGCAGTTGAATCTGAAAAGTGTGCTAGTTTCAGTGCTGCTATGAAAGCAGGAAGGCCAGTGTACACTGAAGCACAGCCCAGTCTTGCTGATGGATTATCTGTGCCCATGGTTAGATATATACACTCACTCTAATTTAATCGCAGAGTGTCGTCAGTATGACTGTCATATGTAACAAGACATTTTACTGTGTAGGTTGGAAGCAATGCATTTGCTACAGCACATCACCATGTGGATGAAATCTGCATTGTAGATGAAGATAGCATAGCACTCTCCATCCTCCGATTGGTGGAAATTGAAAAAAACGTGATAGAGGGTGCAGGGGCCTCAGGTCTAGCTGCCTGTCTTTCAGGCAAACTTAGTACTCGTCTTTCTGGGAAAAAGTGAGCTCCTCCTCTGCTCTCGCTCATGAATGTGGTCACCCTGTTCTGTTCTGTATTAGTGTGGCAGTGATGCTGTGTGGGGGTAATATAGACACTACAGTGTTGGGAAGGTGCCTGGAGAGAGGACTTGCTGCTGATGGCCGAATGGTGCGTTTCTGTGTGAAGCTAGCTGATAGGCCTGGCAGTCTAGCAAAGCTGACACAATTGTTGGATGAAATGAATGCAAGGTGAGGTCGTGGTGCATTTCCTGTATTCCATAGCAGAATAATTGACCATTTCCTGTTAGTGTCAAGGACATAATGCACGAGCGGACGTGGCTGAAAGGAAGCATCTTTGAAGTCGAGGTTTGTTCTCCACAAGTTATATTGGCGAGTCAGTCAGTATTGAATCTGTGTAGATTGATGTCGTGTGCGAGACAAGAGACAAAGCTCATGCCCAGAGTCTTCACTCCAAACTAAATGAGAACTATGGAGATCGCTTGATCTCTTGGGGAGGCAGACTTCCGAGTGCCAATCACTGAGAGATATAATTTATCATAACTGATCAGGAAAATTATGTTTTTTTATTTTGGCATAATCATCATTGTGTATGTATAATAGTGTAGAGTTATAAGTTTCTTCTCTGTTTCTTTATTGCTGAATCAAGAGTGGCTAGCCTACGTTTACGCTGGAGATGGAAGGGGAAGAAATAGTATTCATTTGGGAAGTGGTGGAAATGGATTACACTTACCCCTCCACCACTAGCAGAAGAGACAACATCAATGATCTGTAATCCTGAAGCAAGGGGCTGGAACAAAATTAATGATAATGGAAACACGAATAGAAGCACTTTATAATAATTATCACATACTTTTCTCTGAGTTTGAGGAGTCGAGTCAGGAGTGAAAGAAGAGGCTACATTCAGTTGAGAGCATGTGAACACATAGTTTGCTACTTGGATTGGCAATTAATACCTGGTAGTGAAATTGAAGACTGCTTATCTGAAGGCAGGCCATCATGGCGATGCTTGAGAGATTGTAGTTCAAATTCACAAGCATCACATGCTGACTTCAACTCCAGCAGCAGTAGTATGTCGTTTCTACACAGCACACACGATATAACTGATACGAACCTTGCAATGTCATTCTTACTTGCCTGAGATCATTATACTGGACACATATTCGCTCTGTTGGCATGGGACGACTACCTATGCCGGATAAAGTCGAGGCAAATGAAATGAAATTCAAGGAAGAAAGGGTGACCAACTTATTCCAAGCTCTTCCAGCAGCTGTTCAATGGTTTTTGCCTTCTTCTGTCCAAGAGTCATGGGTGTCTTCATCTGCAGGATCATGCGGGAAGAAAACAAATACTTATAAGGTGAAGTATGATAACATACCTTACTACTCCTCAAGGAAACTCCACTAGATTTATCATATGATTTGAATACAATTGTAGTTTCCAAAGACTGCAAGAATACCATGAATGACAGGAATGAACTGTACACAAACACACAGTCATACCTTATTGTGACCTGCTCCACCACTTTTCAGTTTCTTAGTAGCACTACCTACTTGTTTCTTGACACTGCTCTTTCTGCATAATACTGTAGACATGATTATTGTTCCTGCATACTCTAAGCTTCCGCACCTTTCTGTGTTTTGCTCTGCAGCAGAGATGAGCTTTTGCAAATCCTGTTGCTTGCGCTCTCTTTCCTTCTTCCTCATCTCAATCTTTTTCAGTTCTGCCACTAGCAGCTCCTCTTCTCTCACCTGTTCCTCCGTCCTGTTTAAGTGATCATCACTCCACTGGATATCCTAAACCAATGCTGCCACTTACCTATTCAAAAGCTTTTCCAGTTGCTCCTTTCTCTTTGCTTCGTGGTGGGCATCATATGCAATCAGTTGACTGTCATCTATGTCTGGATTGTGGGCCTTGGTGAGACGATTGCAAATGCTGTAGTAGCGTTCTTTAAGATTTTCAATCGAACGATTCTAAAATAAGGGTAGGGTAGGGCCCGAAGTAGTACAATTCTCATGCTAGCTACTTTTATCTCTACTTGTCAACATAACTTCCCAACTAGTTATAATTGTTTGAAAAGCTGTGTGACAAATACATTAGGTCACTGATTCCCATTTCATAAGTATAACCTTCCTTACCTGGTACTGGCCATCACTGAAACGATCCTTAACTATAGTGAATCTCAGGTCGAATCTCTTGCATAAGTCAATTAGGTGATCAGTCTCCTCTCTTGTCCATGATGGTTCCAATAAAAATTTCTGCAGCAGAGCAGGATATAATACTACATGCTACATGCAATGACAAGGACAACTCACACTGTATTCCTCGTCAGTGTAGGTGGGAACATCCACATGCTTCTTATTAAACTTGGCATAAGGGTAAGCCTTTCCTTCATCTGCCTCCCTGCACCAGTGGTTCAGTACCAGTCCATCCTGACATTCATCATACTCATTGGAGTGGTGGTGATTCATTGACGAGTAGTTAGGTTACCTCTCTGGCTGGGTTAGTAAAAGGCATCCACTTCCATGCTCTCACATGCCGTCTGCCCAGTCGTGCCTTGGGCTGTCTGTAGCCACATCCACTGTCTGTTGGAATCAAGGAATGAACTGGAGGACTGCAGAGCACACATATTAAATAGTACACTTGAATTGTGCTGGTTGATATTATCATACTTGTCCTTATTATCAGAGTACAACAGAGCATAAACTTCTCTGTTCATGCCTGTTGGGCGCTTTCCTTCAAATTTTTTAAGTCTACGTGGAGGTTCCTGTAGCAAATGGGGCCAGCAATATCAGCCTGCCATAAACTGCTAGAGCTAACTACCTTTATCACTCCTTGTCTCCCTGGCTGGTCTGGTTGAACAGCATTTCCACCTTCAGTACCACTACCTATCCCACTCATGATATCCTTTGCATCACCAGGAGTATTCATATTCACCACTGCTCCAAGTTGTATTGTATGGTGCGCTTCATAAAGAATAAGAATAATTTGGTGCGCTTCATATAGAATGCATTTCGAAGGCAAGCAAAAAGCAAAAAGGCGCCATGTCTGTGAAGTCTGTGAACTGTAGGAGTGGTAAAAGATGACCGTAGTTGGCTCAGAGGTTCGTTAAGTATTATGAGGAGAGCCTGTGGTGGAAATATTACCTTACTACAGGTTAAGTCTTCCCCCATTGAGGATGACGTTGAGAACTACCTCTATGTGGGCTTGTGCAAGGAACATAGAGTATCCAGGACCTTTAGAGCTACTTGGTACCTGAGAAATCTCAACAAAGCTATTTCTCCTAGTCAAAATATGCAACAGGTATTTTACTCCTCTTTAATTTTGAGGTATACAATAGTCCGTTATCCAGGAGTGTTCTGAGGGTGATGAAGCTGAGGATGTGTGCGTGTTAGGTGTGAATGGACATCATATGGTGACTACTGACACTCAAGTTTTCTACATTTGCCAACAGTACAGTCTTGTCTTTGTTCTAGACATGAGTCCCAATATGACAGCTGTGGTGAGTTCCCATCTTCCCTCTCTCCCTTGAATGAGTAGTTCTTCATGCTTATTTGTGTTCATATCAATAGAGCAACACCAGTTATAGCATGAAGATAGAGAAAGCTGTGTCATCCCTTTGTGCCTGTCTCACCCTTCTCACCCAACCTGTCGGTTGCTCCACTTTTCTTAATTTGGGTGTAGTGAGAATTGTTTTTTTTCCTCCAGTACTCAGTGGCTGACAAGGCAGTACTGCAGGAACCCAAACTCTGTGTGACTGTTCTGGCCTTCTGTGGAGCTACTGCAGAGAAAGTAGGGAACTTGTTCATTTGACACGATACAGTTACTGTTACAACAGACTGCTTTGCTTCATCATAATGCACAGCCGATCTACATCTTCGTGCAAGGAGTGTATGTGAACAGAGACAATTGTCCGGAACTAATCAACTCACTGAAAGTGTCGATCAACAAGTTTGAGAACCACCTTACCACTGGTATGCAAGTACTTTTTTGTGTAACTGTGTTTATATACTGCATTTTGCTGCTTCCAGAATCTACCAAGACTAAAATGGTATGTTTTTGTTAAAAATAACGATATAGTGATGAAGCGACTTTTGTAGGATGGTTCTGGTGGTGGTGATGTGACATTGGAGGGTATGATTAGAGCTGGCACTCTGGGGATACAGCTGCTACCTCGCTCTGCCCTGAAAGGAGTCATTTTACTGACGGACGGCATTTCTGGTTTCTCTAATCCTAGCTCCATGCACAACACTGTCAGTTCCATGTGCTGTGGCAACATCAGCTGCTGGGTGGTCCACATAGGAGGATCTCCCCATCCTAGTGACGCCTTGGGGCTAGTTCCTGATATAGATATGCTCAACTTTGTCACAAGAGCTTGCAATGGCTGTGTAATGCAACCGGACAAGATTCTCTGTTTATTGGAGGGACTGAAGGAAGGGGTGGAACCGAACCCTGTTCAGCAGGCCATTCTCTTCTGGAGTTTCCAATTATCTGCCTTCTGCACACGTGTGAAGGAGGTGGTAGGGGAGGGATGGACTGTTACCGAAGACCCCTTTGCTCCCATTATCCATCGCATTTTCACTAAGGGCACCATCTCAGCCCCTGTACTTTGGTGAGTCTCTCCAGATGTGCACTTAACATAATGATTAGTGATAGTTCTTTCCCTAGTGTGGTGGGATGTAAGATACGGGAAGGATTCATTCTCAAAGAACTGCACATGAAAGGTGAGTCCAGCCACGGTATAAAGACAGCTGATTACTAAACATGCAATGCAGACTCAGTTCTTGAGATATGTCTCTGTTACCCCTGGCAGCCAAGTGTGAATATCTGCTATACTATCAGTGTGGTGGGTTTGGCTGTACATGTCGTGTGCCATACAGTCAATATGTGTATGTGTGTACGTAGCCATGGCCAGTGAGTGATGCCACTCAAGTCCTCCATGTGACTACATCGTATGATGGACCTTACCTCTTCATGCAAGACATCAATGGTCACTACGAGTCCGGTACTCCCATCTCCAGCTATAGGTGCCACCACTTTCAGTACTGTATGATCTTAGTTAAGGATTATACCCACCTCCAGGCTCACAGCTATACGCAAGTTCAGACAAGCTCTCCAGAAGTAAGCCCTCTGCCTACTGTGTAGGTTTGTTTGTTTAATTGGTATGGTTGTGGCAGGTTCTCAAGTTCGGATGCTGTTCTTGCTCATTTCTTGTCGTTCTCTTTTACTCCTTCCCTTCACACCTTACCAAACAGTGTCCAAGATGGTGTTCCTCTTTTCCATCTCCTTCCAGGAAGTACCAAACCCGTTCCTTCTCTTGGGACTGGAGTAAATAAGTAAGTCAGCATTGGAACACACCCACCCCTTTGACCTATTTAATTTTGCAATCCGCAGACCTTCCCCTTTGCATCAGTTTTGGCGATCTCTGTGCACGATTGATAGCAACCAGTGGTACCGCTGGTTCCACAGTGATAAAGTGGTCTTGGTATTGCACCCAGAGCAGCCCTTTCCTCGTAACCTCCTCCAGCAGTCTGCTAGTGGTCGCTATGGTTCCCCCCTCTGTCGTCCAGCTGCTTCTTACCTCTTTGAGTTCCTCAAGGGGTGGAGTTCTTTGGTTCTTCTCGACAGCCAATATTTCATCCGTTTCCTTCCCTCCAACAACCAACCTCGTTACTTTTGTCTGGTGCGTGTGGCTCAGAAGCACCCATGTGTGGTGCTGCACATTGGTCACATTGAAGGAACTCCCCACAGCTTGCAGTCTGATACTGTCACCTCCCTCCTCAAGGCCCTCAAGAATCTCTCTCCTGTTGGCAAAGAGAGGAGTGCCACACCTAACAAGAAGAAATCAAGTGGTGTGAGCAAGGGTAAACCTGTACTCACCATCATTAGCAAACAACTTCAGAGAATCATGATCAGGTGTGCCATCTATGTCTTCAGTGAACTGTCAAGTACCTTCACTTCCTGTGCAGGTATGAAGTGGCTGGTCAGAGTGGAGCTTTGTCATCTCTGACAAGTCAAGTGACAGGAGAGACAAGTGAGAGACTGATTCAGATGGATTATCTCAAGTGCCACAGTTGGGTGTGGCTGCTTCCCTCGCCCACTCCTGCCATCCTCACTGCATTACTCCAGTAAGTCCCTCTATATGCCATAATGTATAATGCTGACTCAGCATATTACAGATATCGTCTGAAGGAGGGTTATCATGTGACCAGTGCACACAATGGTGTGGTCACTCTCGCTGCTCAACTCAGTGTCAAGGTATGTATGATTGGTTCCAGAGTATTCCTCACTCTTTACCTGATGGGTATTGCTTAGCAAACAGAGAACAGTGCTGACACTCAGCAACTGCTGCTCCAATATGTGGTATTTCCTTATGGGGAGACTTTGAGGTCCGAGTTGTGGGTGGAGCCTCAGTATGGTACCATATGTGATGGGTCACTCCCTCTCCTCAGATGTCTGAGAGACCTGACTTACTCTGAGATCAGTTCTAAGGTGTAGTAGAGTACACAGGTGTAGGTATGTGGCTGTCAACCATGTAACATGTGCACATCAGGTGCATGCTGAGGATATGGCCCTTGTGACAGAAGTAGGAAGTTTTGTGCACTTGCTCCAATCCTGCCAAGCAGGTCAGTCTAATCTGGAGACATCTGTGGCCCAGAAAGAAGTGGCAGTTGGCTTGGAACCTAGTGTCATCAACTTTCAAATGTCCAGCCTCTTTAGAAAGAGTAGAGTTTTTGCTACGACCTTCAGAGGATTCTCTACAGGTATGTATGTACTAGTATGTATGTATGTATGTATGTATGTATGTATGTATGTATGTATGTATGTATGTATGTATGTACGTACGTACGTATGTATGTATGTATGTATGTATGTATGTATGTATGTATGTATGTATGTATGTATATATGTATGTATGTATGTATGTACGTATGTATTGTATGTATGTACGTATGTATGTATGTATGTATGTATGTATGTATGTATGTATGTATGTATGTATTGTATGTATGTACGTATGTATGTATGTATGTATGTATGTATGTATGTATGTATGTATGTATGAGTGTGACTGGTGGTTTGGACTCTGGGCTTTGCTAGTACCTGGGTGCAAATCAAACTGGCTATCTCTCCAATGTATCAGCTGTGGTCCAGGTGGGACTTCGGGTGCCCACACCACTTGCTGAGAAGACAAAGTTCCTAGCCCAGGCTCCAGCACTGGCTGCTTAGTGCACAGGCATCCTGGTACACGTGACTGCTCAGTGGCAGCTAGATGATTTACATTTGCATTTTGCATGTATGTATATATGTTTGTATGTATGTATGTATGTATGTATGTATGTATGTTATGTATGGTTGATTTACTCACTGTACCTTTGCGTCAGTTGCCAGTGCCTCCTCCTCTTCACTGGAAGAATGGTCTCCTCTCAGCCATAAATTTTTGGAGTGTTTCAATGCTCACTTGCGTACTCTTGCCCCAACGGAAGTGATGTTTTCAGATTCTCATAGTCTGATCCAGCGACTTCAATCCTCCAACAAACTGCAGGACTTTTTTTCTCTTGTCGATTTTGGAAGCAGTGCACAGTCTGTGAAATGGACATGTCATGCTGTCAGCCATGCAACGTCTGTGATGATTTTCTTTCTTCCTTGGGGATTCTACTCCTTCCCCTTGGCTGGTGACTCTGAAATGGCTGCCTTGATCCCGCTCATCTTGGTGCAGTGCAGCCAGGCTCACATGCTGGATCCAAATGCCAGTGGCAGCCAGGAAGCTGACAAGTACTTCCAGTTTGAGCTTAGTGGTCATTCTCCAGAATTTACTGATCTTGATGAGTGCACATCTGAACTCTTTTCTTCTCTCTCTTCCTTTCATACTTCCTCGTACCTGCAGCTCCTGCAGTCTGGACTCACTCAAGGCCTCTCAGTGTCTTGTGTGGACTTCCTGACTGGTCTAAAGATATGCAAGCAGAGCACTCTCTCTGTGGATGTCACTCCACTGCTCTCTGCTCTCTGCTCCCATGCTAAAGTCACCCTGTCTTCCTTGCACTCTGACTCCAGTGTCCCTCCTCTCAAGTCTGAGCTACTCTGCCAGCTCTTATCAGCTGCCCTGAGCAAACTGGAGTGGACATCATCAGTACAACTTGCAGAGGAAGAAGGGGCAGATGAATGGTCCTCAATTTGCCACCGGTGGAAACAAGAAATCAACTCTACTTTCAAGAGACATCTAGAAAAAATGGGCTTCAAGCGTGTGGACCAATGTGGTGCTTCTTACTTCTGGTTGGATGAGGACTCCCATAGGAAATCACCTCAAAGTGACAGTGTAGGCAATCATGAAAGTATCGTGTACTTAAATGTGTCATTATATGCACCATCTCTGCAGACCAGCACTCGCCAGGAGTTCCTCCTGCCACACCCACATCCCATGTCCTCCACCCCCACTGACCTGTCCAAGGAACTGCATTTACCACTTGAAGAAGAAGAGGAGGAGGAGGAGGAGGTGGTGGAGAAGAAACAAGAGAAAGGGGAAGAAAATGAAGAAAAAGATCAGGAAAATGATCTCATAGTAGTTCTGTCTGATACTGAATCCAGTGAAGGGGAATTGGGAATGGACCTGGTGCCTCTGCTGTCACCTGCTCCAGGGGAGAGTGAGACGAGTGGACGTGAGATAAATGCTCCAGTCATACCTCTATTTCTCCAAGTCAAGTGTTCCTTGCGAGATAAAGATGGTGGTTGGCTGCAAGATCTCTCTCTCATGGACTCAATGTACATTCCCACTTGTCTTGGTGAGTGGTGTTAAAATCATTTGGGAGGTGGTTGGGCATTTCTTGCTGATCCACTGTAGAGATGCTGGCTGAAGGTGTTACTGATGGAGATTCCTACACTGTGTCTGTCGACTTTGTCTTTAGTTCTCAACTTGAAAGCACCAAGGAAAAGGGTCAAAGGTCAGGGTAATGCTTCTGTCACGTGTGTATAGTGAATATGTTTTTGTTGATATTCAGTGCCTTGTCTGCACTGCCTGGCTGCTACCACTCGGTAGCCACCTCCCTCCAGTACTACCTTCAGTGGCTCATCTGTGACGAACTAGTATCTATGGGACGTCTGCTGGAGCCCATTAGCCCCGCCCTCCTGCAGTCTGTTGCAACACATGTACAGACAAGTCACAACAGCTCTCACACATGCTATGCTCAACATGTACCACTCAAGTTCATCTTTGGAGAAATCAACTCCATGACACATTTCGTGCACCAGCTGGAAGCTCTGGATATTCCTGGCCACTCTCTAGTGAAAATGGATGAGTATTACTACTTGGAGCCAAAGTCTTACCCATCCAATTCTGCTCACCATGGAGACCTAACCCCTGACCTCCTCAGCTCGCAGTCTGATGATCTGCTCTCCTTTAACCGTCCTCGGTGCTCCCAGTCTGTGGAACATGATTTGGAGCGATCCAAGACGCCTCCTCCCCCTCAGTCCACACTGGGTGTTTTGCGCACCCACCATCGTCGCGCCCTCTCTTCTGGTTACCCTATTGGATATGCCCCCGTGTCCAACATCACTGTGCCTCCAGCCAGCAACTGTGGAAGTGAGGTGGATGTGAGGACAGAAGTGGTCACTACAGAAGTCGGTAGTGGGTATGAAGCAGGCCAGTCTGATGACACCAGTAGTACTTCAGAAGGTATGAAGGTCTCCATATCTAAAGTGCTGCAAGGAATGGAGACGCAGGCATGGATGGTTCTCAGAATACTGTCAAGCAAAGTGGACATCTACTTCCAGTTTCGCAGCTCCAAGGAAGTCAAGGAAGTTATTTTGTCAGACTTGAAGGGGATTTATGATCAAGTTTTGGGAGGAGTGAAGCGTACTTGTCACAGAACTAACCAGTGGTTCTTGTTGAAGGAGATGCTGGAGACCCACGCGTGTTCCCCCTACTTGTTGCTGGAGTCTGCCTCTGAGGCATGGGTGGAGGAGGTGGTGCGACAGCAAGGGAAAGCAGAGCCATTTGGAGCTCAGGAGTTCATGTGTGACCTTGTCCACAGCTTCTACATCACACCTCACTCAAGAGTCAAGGAAAGGAAAGGTGAAGCAGGCAGTCAGTCAAGTAGTGATATTTTGATTGATGTGTATTCTTTTTACATTTTCAGCCCAAGCAGGTCTGCAGACCACAAGGCATGCACTTGGAGCTTTTGCAGTCACCAACAGAAGAGACGTGTATGTGTTGCAAGACGTCAAAGCTACAGGAGAGGAGAGCATATTTTATGTCAAGTGAGCATCAAAACATTTGCACTGCATGTGAAAGTAATACGTGCATGTGTCTGTCTGTGTCTTAGTTACATGCATGTGTCTGTATACCATAGGATTTACGAGTCTCTGTGCAATGTGCAAGAGAGTATTACTGCAGACGTTGCTCCTTTCTTTGAGAGAAGTGACACCGGAGGGACCAACGATGGTACATTAAGTCGTGCAGATAGCAAATATAACACAACTGACTGTTTTGTTGTGCAGGTATGGAGACATTGAGTACTTTGTCTCTGCAGCAGAGCATATCTGAAGTGGCAGATATGGAAAGGAAAGGTAGCGGTATGGAGATCCTTCCTTTCCACCGCTCACAGGGCAAGCCCCAGGAGAGTCTGGTCCTGCAGGTACATGGGATCACACAGCCCTCGCAGGAGTTCCAGGACCGCCTGAGGGGGATCATTCAGAGGAAACTGGATGCTACTGCACTAGACATCATATGCAATCTCTATGCTAGAAACACACAAGTGAAGCTCACTCCAGAAGATGTGGAGTTTCTACAGCCAAGTCATAAACCGTCTCACACGTTATACCTGCCCCTTCCCAACTGGCCAGGACAGGACTACCAGCAAACATTCTTTTTCTATTTTCTGCAGACGTTATCTACATTGGCACTGTATCCGACGTATGTTTCCAGTGAGAACAAAGAGCACTTTCAGTTTCAGGCCCATCAGGAGTTACAGAATGCCTACCTGGTGGAGAATCTATCCAATGAGATTCTTCAGGATCACCTGTTTCTCTACATCCGTCCCCAGACCAAGGGGCGGGGAATGGCTGTGGTCTGTGTCTCTCTGGTGGAGCCTTCGGGTAAAGTAACTGCTCCTGTGCCTGGAAGTGTCACCTCCCTGAAAGGCTCTCCCAGCCACTTGGACCAAAACAAGTTGGAGTGTGCAGTGAGTGAAGAGATTTCGGTGAGTGGAGGTTACTCTATTAAACTGCATATTTGGGAGAAAGGAAATATTGGTTTGGAGGAATTCATGCATAAGTTGTCTCTCTGCTTCAAGCACTCGATGCTAGACTACTACCTTGAGATCTACTTGCTTCCCAGTCCCGTGGCTCGCTATATTCCAGAGTTGGATGGTGGAGGGAGTGAGGGGTGTGGTCTTGTGGAGGGAGATGCGTCTTCCATCACATTGGAATCCTCGACTGAAGACTCTCCCTCCAAGGAAATCTCGTCTCCATGGAGGAATCAATCAATGATCAATCCTCAGAGATCACTAAAGAGAGAGAGCGTCACGTCACTCAGGAGTCTCGACTCATCTCGTCGCGACTCGGACACTTTCTCCCGTCGTACATCTGAGAGCTTTTCTCGACGGAGCTCGGCCAAGGGTTCTGACTCTTCCAGAAAAGGCTCAGCCACTTATAGTGAGAGCAGAAGGTCGTCTGCAGAGAAGGGTGCAGTGAGTAACAGTGACAGAATTGTCCACTCTCTCTCACACATGGGAGCTGAAGAGTTCTCTCAGCCCTTCAGATTTACAGAACAGGTGATTGAGGAGAAGGATGAATTAGCTGAGAATTCATTAGAATCGTCCCTGTCTTCCATGGGGGGAAGAAGAGGTGGAGGCAATGGAGGGCATGAAGTGTATGAGGGAGAGACTTCATCTTCCCCGTGGCTGCAGAGAGAAAAGATACGAAGGATCGATGAGACGAGAGAAGCATTGATCACGGATGCAGGCCTGGGAAAGACTGGTCAGTTGGACGTAGTTTTTGAGAACGTGGTTCCCCATCATCTGTCTCTGGGTCATGGGATGGGTGCACCTTCCCTCAAGCATATCAGGTTACCTCTGATGGGACAATATTCTGGGAAAATCTTTGTATCCAAGTTGGTGTCTGCCCTGAAATCAGCTTGTCCGGATTTGAGCACTGACGTATTCCAATTGGGTCCCAGTGGTTTCGTCCACTCCACTCCACAGGAGGACTACTCGAAACTCAAAAAGAAGCCGGCAGATATCGGCCTTCCAGAAACCGAGTTTGTTGTTATCAGCAGGAATCTTGTGCAGTGGGAGGATAGTCACTGTTCCACCAGGACCACACACGCTCAATTGCAATCACAAGACTTTAGCCACAGCCTTCAACTCTTCAACCCTTTGGACTCCAGAAAGCCACACTTAATAGTGCCCCTGCACATGACTGCCAAGATCAGGGACATCTTTGTCCCACGAAGAAGACTGATCTTCATGAAATTCTCCCAGCTAAAGGTAAGCAGTGATCAGTGAACGGATTCACATGTACATGTGTGCATCAATGCGATGATTAGGTGGACATCTGGCTGTATAATCTCTCTGATCAACTGGCCAAAAGAGTGTGTGATAGACTGACCACTGTGAGAGACTGGCAAGCAGCTCGCAGTGGCTTGCTTCAACACCTGCTGACACAGAAGATGGGACTGTTCAGACACTGCCAGGGCCAGGACCTCCAAGGCTATGTCAAGGTGAGTGGAACTCTACTTCTCTGCCTTATTCACTTGTGATTTGCTTCAGCTGACCTCGAAGAAATGCTCCACCATGAAGGAGACCGTGGCACTCATTAAGAATAATATCATTCCTGTGGATGAGGTGCAGTAATGCAGGAGTGATTGATGTCGTGTAATTGGTCTTCTCTCTCTCTTTCTATAGCGTCAGAAGAGACCGATAATTCAACAGCTGCAGCGTCCTTTCTTGGTTCACGGTGACCACATTTCCATAGAGAGTGTGTACCTGGAGCAGATGCCATACTCTCCAGTAGAGACCACTGAGGACCCTGTCTTCAACCACGGCCAGCAGTTCAGGGACTGGCATGTTCACCAGCGGGACTTGTTTGAGCGACAGGGACTGCTGGGTAAGGTCTTTGCCTCGTGGGAGAGCAGAGGTGGGGAAGCCGGTGCTCCTGTCAGTTCTGCCATAATAGCTGATCTGAAGAAGGTAGCTCGTCTTCTTCATTACTGTACCTCTCCTCTCCTCATTTACGACTGTACCAGCAACACTCAAACTCAGCCCTCTCCCGATGCCAAGTCTCAAGCCATCAGAGAAAGACTTTTCTCCCAGTACATCAAATACCTCAATAGTTTGGGATTTCAAGCCATCAACGAACGAACATCAACAAAGCCCAAGTCTTCATCACGTGTTGCCAGCAAGACCTTGACTTCCAGTCTGCCACACTCGTTTCCACATTGGTACAAATGCCTACAGCGGTCGTGGCCTGGGGGGATCGTCATGGTGGAACTCATGTTCCAGGACAAGAACTTTCTGGTGAAGCTGTATACGTTGGAGCGATCTCGCCTTGGACAGCCATTGCTGAGTCCAGAAGACAATGCCGTGTTTGCCCAGGAGTGTGCTCGTTACAAGGACTTTATTCACGTCCACTCCTTCATGTGTGATTTCCATCTGAAACTGCTGTTAGATCTTCTTACTGGCACACAACCCTTTCCTGAGGGATTTCACCTCAGAAATTTTCTGAAACTCTGTCACAAACACAGTTCACCACCCCCTAACTTTATCAGAAACCTTTTGAAGAGAGGTCAGTCCTTGTAATAAGCAAGGTAATGTACATGTATGCTCTCGTCCACATTTTTAGGAAGTATTCGCGTTCCTGCATCAGTGGAGCCAGACCTTTTGTATAGTCACTTGGTATCCCACTGCGACAAGTTTCATGCCAAGACCTTGGCATTGCAAGGAGTCGGAGGAAGAGGAGATGTTCAGTCGTCTGCTAGAGAGATTGGCCTGCTCATAGATGTCTCCAAGCAGTCACTCGGACCAACAACTTCTCCTGAATTCTCGCGATTGATGGAAGAAACTGAAGTAAGTCCCTTTCCTGATTGCTTTTCAGTCGTGCATAATTCTATCGTGTGCAGGCCAATTACTCCATCAAGATTTTAGTGATGTACACAGATCCTGACAAGTCCACCGACAATGTCCGCTATTTAGAGCTCGTCTTCTATCTTTTACTGGTCAATAAAGAAGACATTTTTCCTCGCCTGACTTGTAGTGGTCCCCATTTGCGTGCTTCCTGCCACCCCCTGCCCCCAAACACTCCTCAGAGTGAACCAGGTGCAGAAGAGAGTGACCTCCACCTCAAAGTCATGGAACACAGACGCAAGATGGGCTTTGGGTCACTGGCTACACCCTCAGCTGCATCACAGATTGTTCTGGACAGGGAAAGGGTGGATCAGCAGATGCATGGTGTACAAACACATCTGGAGGCAATGATTCAAAAAGCCCTTCACAATATGCGCAAAGATGAGCTGTGGAAGAGGATGGTTTATGGAATACACGAAGGGAGATCTGTAAGTCCATCTACAAGAACGATCAGCTATAGCTGTCATGACCTGTGTATGCACGACTGGTTCAGCAGAGTTTTGAAAAGTTGACATATTCCGACTTTCGCGACCTGCTGTATATGGTGACTGAATGTCCTCTGGAGGAACTCGACCCCAACCTCAGTCAACTTAAGCGCCAGCCCCGAAAATGGTTCAGGAAACTGATCCAGTGAGTGTATCTTGTCTATGTACTATAATTATTCTACACTCTGTCCTTCCCTAGACCTCTAGAGGCCAGGTTCACTGAAGATATCAGAGTATACACCTCAGACGATGGCACCCACACTTACGCAGTATGTAGTTACTAGTGTGTGTATGAGGGTCGGGTGACCCTTGCATTGGTTGCATGCAGGCCATTGTGAACCCAGGCTGGCACGACATGCTAGTGCTGGTTCAGTCAGGAGCCACCAGTCAGCAAGTCAGTGGCATATCGGCAGTCTATCGCAAGCCCAAGGAAGGGGGTGTGCCTCTCAAAGAAAGACCGATCACAGCTAACTTGGAGGCAGATCGCCAACACATAGAAACAGTCATCAACTTCTGCTGCTGCTTCATGTGGGCTAGTATTCTTGACAGTGCCCCTCCCCTGCCAAGTCTTAACCTTCTATAGTCCTTTTGTAAGACAATGTCTCTTTTTCTTTTTTTAATCAGTATGCGTGTGCAATGACATGACAATGTTTCCAGCAGTGATGTCAGATGTTAATTGTTCCAAAAACTTGGCTTTCACTTTAGGGAAAGACATGATATCATCTGGCTTCTCCGCTCTCCAGAAAGAGTCAAACTTTGTAAAAACATAACCTATGTACATAATGATGTTAATTTTAGTGGAAACATTTGTCAGAACTCACAAAAAGTTTCCATAAAGTAAGTAGTAGGAGGTGGCCATTGAGTGCATTTGGAGTAAAAGTATGTGTGGAGCACACCTTCTTTCAGCAGGGAGTACATTTCACCTGTCAAGTCAATTCCCACCACAGCAAAGGGGTACCTAAACTCCGTCATATATAGCATAGTAACAGTCTTAGTTGGATAGTGCACCATGCACGTACCAGTATTGAGGGTGTTTGGAGTGAAGTAAGAGAGCTCTGGCTTTGTCTTGGTACTCTTCAGAGAAGTATCTGTCATTAGAAGCTGTTAGGGACCAAAAGAACTGTGACAGGGAAATCGAAAGGTCAGTGGTGAGGATACACAAGGCAATGGAGTCCTAGTAGACCCATTCCCCGGAAGTCAGTGGCTGGATTATTTCCTTGAAAACCAATCTCTTGCCACTGTCCACCTATTCTGGCGGTTAGCTCGGTGCTTGGCATCAGATTATTCCACAACTGTAACATGACATAGCTTGGGGAATAATTGTGTGAGTTGTGATGGACATACTTTCATCAATATTTCTTCATGTGCATCGTTAGTCTGGTCAAATGCCTGCGATCGAATTTCCTCCACTGCTTTCCATAGCTTCTTCACACCACCTATTTTGGACAGACAAGGAACAAGTCGGTCCCTGAACCTGGGGAGATAGAATTCATTATATTATCATGTAAAGGGAGATGAGATGAAGTACTAACTCGTGTTGTAGATATGGTTTGATACACTTCTCTTTGACGATAAGCTCAGCAGCAGCTGTAGCATTTAATTCCACACCCAATTCTTTCTCTATGTTATTCAGAGCCTGCAGCAGATCAATTCTGTAAATATTTTCCCCCATTAATTATAATCTTCTCACTTTTATTCTGGACAGCTGCAGACATTGAACTACAATGATGACAACCATAGCTAAAAATAATAGGCCAGGTGCTAAACTCACCTACAGCTCCAATTTTATTGGTAAGTGGCAAATTAGATAAACAAATTCTATATATTTCACAATTTCCCGTCAAGTAGTGTAGAAACCACTTCCACACACGCCAAATCACTAGCCTCAAAGCAGCCAGCATCTTCTGCCTAGTTTTATTCAGACGGTAAAGGGTCGATAACAAGATAATCAGCCAGTGCAGTGTGAATGATGTATGAGCATTTCATAGTCGAATTCTTGTGGGTTATGATTGAACTGTTGGACCATGGTGTAGTACTTGGGGTCATTGCTGGCATAATATAAGTGCATCTGATTGGTCATATTCTGTGCCTCAAGTGTGCTCTAGTTTGGAAGGTTAATCACACAATTGATCATGTACAAGGGCAGCTTACCAGTACTGTGGTATCCACTTCACCATGTACTAGCACAATTCCTATTTGGGATATAATTCTCATAAGCTTCTCATAGTCGAAATGTGTACCTTTGGACTCCATAAACTCTGTATAATGAGTGATGGTGAACGAAATGGGAGCATTGTCTTGAAACTTCTGTAAAGTGATGCCACACATCAAGTATTAGCTACTGCTGCTATCATCAATCACCTGATAATTAACGAGTGAAGTGAAGTAGCACCTCTGGCCACTGAACTGGGAAAACCACATCTCATAGCCCTCTTCACGAGGAAGTGGATACACAAACTATAAGGGAAAGACGACTAATAAATGATGGGGCATGGAAGCGACTAAATAGTACCATGGGACAGTGCAGAGATTTAGTGTGTAACTGCAAGAATGAAGGAGACTGTATGGAAAGGATATGGATGGCATCGTAAGAGTATTGGTTGTGGTCATTAGCCACACTCACGGGCATGACCGCACTGATGCAGTCTTTGGTTTTGTGGTGCTCCACCCAAATCTGTAGTCATAAAACAAACCATGAAGGAGGAAAAATGGTGAAGCCAAAGAAGGGAAGGGAACTAACTTTAGTAATCTCATCACTGCTCTTGTCTACAATAAGATCCACCTTCATCAGTATGTTTAAGTCCTGAATAACACACAGATTATATACAATCAGTGGTGATTAACGTTGAGTGGCATATGATTTGGAGGTGTACGAGCATCTAGCATGCATGTGCTCGGGTTTGTTGGGATGTGGCTCACAGGTGGTCTGGAGAAAGAAGCTGCTCGAGTATTGGATGCAGAAGGCCTAGGGGACACTGCACTCTTCTTTGCATCATCTTTTGTCTCCACCAATGGAAGATCACTATGGAGGAACAGACATTAATTAATCCAGCGCAGAAAATGTGGCTCATAATCTCACCCTTGTGCCATTTCTAGTTTGCTTTTGTATTTATCATAAAATGGATTATCTGCAACCTCTTTGCCCTTCAGTATGGCAGTGTAGAATGTCCTCCCACTCCAGGGTTGCACCAAGTGCCTCCTGAATAACCTGCTCATATTCATTTCCCTTCTTGACCTTTGGACTCTAGCTAATAACTTCGAGCAACGCCCCCCCCTAGTCTTTAGCTTGGCTGGAACATTAATTTTGGAGAAGATTCAGGAGCCTCAACTTACATAGCTTGAAAGCCTTGGGGCCAGAGAGACTCTCTCAGATCGAGAAACTAAATTCCTGAGGGAATAATTTGTGCAAACTTCAAAGGCGTGGGCGGAGCTGGAGAGATGTGGAGCCAACAATTTCAAGGGTCAAGGAGCGATATGGCGGTAGGTGTAGTGACTAGCACTAGCCTAGCTGATCATCTGTTCCTCCTGTAGGCCACAGTGAAGTGGACCAATCAGATGCTGAGTATGGGAGGGTATTCTGACCACTTGGTCACAGATTTAGCATCAGACATGGCTGATGGAACCACTCTCCTCAAATTAGTACAAACTGTTGGTGAGTCAGTCCCTCCTAGACGAACCCTTCCCCATAGTTTCAGGCTATATTATCTGTTGCAGCTAATGAGATATTGCCCTCACATTCCTCCACGCCTATCTTCCATGCTGACAAATTAAAAAACTTGCAAATATGTCTGGACTTTCTACATCAGCGCAGTATCCACTTTGAGGGTGTTCAAGCAGAAGGCAAGTAAAATACCTAGCATTTGTATATACTTTGATTATGTGGTTTCGTATTGGCAGATTTAGCAGCAGGAGATATCGAATCTATTCTTACTGTCTGTAATGCTCTGAGGAAGCATTATGCTGGTGAGAGTGTTTCTCAGACCAGTACCAAAGTTCAGAGGTCACTGGTCTATGCAGCTATAGAGAAGGAAGATGTGGCTTTGTTTACGTGGGTAGGGAACCTCCTACTACGCAAGGACATCAAGTCCTACTCCATGTATGTATCTGACTCTGGACATACAAAATTTCTGGCTGGAATTTTGAATTAAAAATGGATGCACTTTTTGTTATTCTAACAGTCAAAAGTGACTCTAGGCATCATACTGAACGTACATTTGAGTGTTATCAGACTCAAAAAATTTGTGGCCATTTTTTGGAAATTTCCCAAGTGTATAAACCTCTGAAAAATATTAGCCTGAAAGTGACTCTAGGCAATTATGTTGGTCTTGTAGCCAATTAATTACTCTTCTATATCCAGATTTTATGATGGGACGATTCTTGCAAAACTTGTGAATATGCTTCACCAAGATGCAATCAAAGATGCAGTAAGTTTATCATGTAATACTAGATACGTTAGTATTTTACTTTTTTTTGAAAATGGAGGAATTGGAACGAGCAATGAGTGGAGTGGAACGACTGAAGCTGGTGGAGTCTGCAGCACAGAAACATCTCTTCATATCGCCATCATTTGATCCACTATTAGTTGAGAGTGGAGGACAGGATGGGAGACTTCAGTCCTTCCTCAGCCATTGCAAGAGCATTTATCAGCAACAGACACACAGACGAGGGATCCTTGCTCACACATCCAGCAAAACCAGGCCACCCTCAAGTGAGAAGACGATGGGTGGGGGAGGAGGGGGGAGGGAGGCACGAGAGGCAGCACGCATTAGCGCCAGATCTTATGATGCCATTCACAAGAGAAAAACAGAAGGAGACAACCTTTCACAACCCTCCAGGAAGAAGCATTCTGAGCTGTATGTCCAGGGAGCTTCTAGTGTCACTGATCTCACCACTAGAAGAGCTGAACACAAGACAATGGTTCATGGAACAGGTCGAATGGGAGGCCTCAGCAAGCACTCCTCCACCGAGCACTTGGAGCACAAGAACAGGGGCCTAGAGTTTGGGGGAGGACTGGACAGAGTTCAGAGCATGGAAAGTGGCATTGCACAGCAGGAGAGCAAACCATGGAGGATCCATCAAGATCCTCAACAAAATGCAACTCTTCCACGCAGTGCCAGTCAGGGGACTCTCCCGGTCAATCCTCACATTGCTTCTCCCTCCAGACCAGCCCCCTCCTTCTCCAAATCTCTCACTAGATCAACAGAAAATTTCCACACACACACATTTGGGTCGTTTCCGACACACCGAACTCCATCGTATATGCGACTGGACAGTTCTACTACCAGTGACGACCTCACCAACCAGTTGAGTGCTCTGGAAGAACGTGTCAAGGTCCTAGCCACACAGTTCCTCTACGAGAGACAGGACATGTTCAAACAGATTCTCCGTAAACGTGAGTCAGTGAGTAGCATTGAATTCACATGTCGAATTGCTTTGATTTATCAGTGGGGAAGGAGAGAAAAAAGAGACAGTTAGCAGAGGAACGTATTGAGGCATTGGAGCGAGCATCGAGACAATTAGTGCAACATTATGATTCCAGATTCATCTGCTTGGCCAAAGAGGTCAGATTGCAGTCTAATGTGTACCATGATTACTCTAGCTACTTAGCAATTGGGGAGATATTAGATAATGGTTGCACAGACTGGATGTATTTAAATGTAATGACTGCTGTGGTCTTTGTTTCCATGGTGGCTCGTGGATGCTTGGAATTGGAGGGAGGAAGTGGATCCCCACAACATGGCAACTAGTTTAGGTAGTGTGGTATCGGGCAGACAAGACACCTTCTCTGTGGTCTCAGTCAAGTCTAGTGGTTCTCTCTCAGCTAACCTTTCTTACTTCCTGCTAACCAGCTGTTGATCTTACCACCCACTCATTCTACATGGCCTTTTCTCCTGTTCATACATGTTTGAGGGAACTGCCGCCCCCTCAATTGGATGCTGGTGGCTACTGTGGCTGAGCTCTGGTGGGTGCAAGGTTGGCCAACCACTTGACTTAAACAAAAGTAGCAGGAGGTGTGCTGACCCCAGACGCCCTCTCACCATTCTGACTCTGTCATTGATGTGTAACCATCTATAAGTAACTCTTCTCTAACTCACGAATATCTGCTTTCCTAACTGCATACATATGTAGGTGTCAAGCCTGAAGACCGATCGGACTCTTCAAAAGGGAGGTGCTCTTTCTAACACCATTACCATGGAAATCGAACAGCTCAAAGAACAGGTATTAACCACACCCCCAAAACTACCAAATTTGCATTATGGGTGTGGATCACCACTGGATTCTCCACATTCTTTGCAGCAAAGAGGAATTAGTCCTTATAGGAATAATTAGGACATCTCTGATGTACTTTTCACAATGTCTGAACCCAATTAGGCTAAGTGTGGGGTAGGGTAGGGTAGGTTCCCACTGGCCACACCTTGCTTTGTGCCTGTGGTTTGTAGGTGAGCCCCCACCCTGACTCCATCACGTTCACTCGCTATTCATGCAGCCTCATTTTCTGGTTTGTCCCCAGCCCTGACTTGCTTTGTTAAGTTAGCTGCACCACCATGTGTGGGAGAGACCATGCAGCAAAACACACTTAATTGACCAACCTTCGTACATACCCAATGAAAGCAGGGCTGCCTTTATGAGTCCAAACTCTCTATTTCTGCAGCTTGCAAACCTGAACAAGATCCAGACATCTCCTACTCAGGTATACAACTTACATATCATTATGTATATATTTCTCCCATCACTGCATGCAAGGTAGAGACATGCATGACTTGTGCATGTGTTGATTCTGACCAGCTGCAATGTAGCATGAGGAGCATGGGAAAATGTATTGGATAGTATACAGTAGTTAGTCAGTGGCATAAACCCCTCACTGCTGCAAGCTGCTGCAGGTGCACAGTTACATAAATGGATTCATCTAGAGTATGTTTGGTCTACAATAGACTCACTTAATAATCATGCATCCTATATTACTCCCTTTACTTCACATGCATGTATCATGCATGTATCTGTGGTGTACCTCCTCCAGATAATTAGCTAACTACAACTCTTACTCACTATGATATGCAGGTCCGCCTCACATCTCTGCCTGCACCGGCTTCCTTAGACCACACCGTGTTCCTTAGGAAGGTAATGTATGTATGTATGTATGTATGTATGTATGTATGTATGTATGTATTGTTTTTGCATTTTGCATTATATGTGCCTTATGAGGTAGTGTGTGGCTCGTGTGAACTGTGGTTTTTGTTTAGTCTTGTTTGTGAAGGGATGTTGGAGTCAGAGTAAGGAGAAGGATGCTGTGTCTTCTTCTTCACAGGAAATCTCCAAGTTTGTTTATGAACTGCTTGCATTATCATGTGACCTAGCTTGCCTTCATTAATGATTTACAGTCAGCTAGTCCAAGCCCTCCCTGTGTGGAACCAGCACATATATAGTGTGATGCCATCTGTTAACTTACATACTTGCACACATACATACATGCATACGTGCACAACACACATACACACTACAGACTGCAGTCAGTTGACTGCACAATTGGAAGAATTGTCTTTGCATGACATCATGAGAAATGGTGTCTCTAAATATCTTCTCAATGAGACGTAATTTCTGCTGCTCTTTTTAAGGTTGTGGTTATGTTGGACTAGTTACTGCCAATCAGTAAATTGTCTGAAGTCATTACCGCAAGTATTGATAGGTTAGTTAGCTCTACTTTTTACACTTTGCACCATATGCCTTGTGTACGGAAACTGTGTCACAGGGAACACAATTTCTTTAGCAACAGGGCAAGGTGAGGCTTTCACATGGTGTTGGCACAGACACACCTTACGCTACACAAAAGTGTTTATAATTAGATGCCTATCAATTAGCGGGCATGCCTGGAGGCTATGATGTCATGGTCTTCCCTTGTTTGACGTTGGACTGGGCAAGGTTGAGCCGACCACACTGCTTTATGTGGAACATGGAAATGTGGTGGTATGCTAAAAAAAGACGCGTGTCATGGAGGCAGACATCACATTCCTTCAAGTATAGCAGTATATAAGAACAAGAATGATCTCTCTCTCTGTGGTCGACTAACTGCATTGTGGTAGATGGTCCCTCGCCACAGCACCCATTATGCTAATACTCTAATTACTCCATTGGAAAATTTGAATTCAAAGCTAATGAGGTGATGATGAGTGTGGAATAGGGAAAGACTTGTGGCTAATTGTGGTCCAGTCACCCACCTTACCGCATAAACTCAGTGTCTTGAGGCAAAGTTAAACGATAATTAGTAGTAAATTATTGAGCTTAAAGTGGCTAGATTTGAAATTGTTGTTGCTGGAGAAGGAGAGTCCCATCATTGAGCTCTTGAAGGAGCTCTGTATGTACCACTAAACCCATTTACCTCAGGCCTAATCTACTTTGACCAGCTGGTCAAAAGAGAGTCTTTATATGTTCATTGCTAATGATAGAGATTGTATACTTTTTAAGTATGTGGGAGCTGAGACCACTGAGGCCATATCCACAACTTTCTCAGGAAACAGCGAGTAAACAAAGTGCTTGATATCTCTCAGTGCATGACTTTGCGTCGTTTTGAAATAACCATATATAATACCCCTTTATTTTTTGACCACAAGCTCAAGGTATTATACAGAGACGTAGGCATGCCATTGTTTAGATGAAGAATTGTTTGGATGAAGGCATGTAGCAGTGAGCCTGTAAACATTGTTTAAATGTTTAGATGAGCATTGTTTAGATGAAGCTGCAGGGGCTATAGAATGTCCAAGGTCGCAGCAGAAATGTCAGCCATCTCTCTTGCTAGTACTTACATGTATTGCATTGTTATGTAAGAGCATGTAACCTCAAAATGATAGCGAAGAGAGGTCAAAATGATTGGTCATTTGAGCTGGGGGTATTATTACTGTGTTGTTTTCTCTGGCCACAACTATTTGTCCCCAACTCCGAGTGCATGTTTAGTTACACACATTGTGCAGGTAGCTCAGAGTAGAGACAAACTGCAACATGAGCAGCAGCAAATAATATCAAATGGCCGTATCAGTTACATGATAAATATTGTGCATGCTTTGCAGAGGACAGGATCTGAGTTGAAGCCTGCAGGCAGCACAGAAGTAGGTCTTCTGGGGCCACACTCCAAAGGTTCAGCTGCAAGTTTCAAGAAGCTCAGTCGTTTCTTTGGGGAAGATCCTCCTCGTGTGGAGACTCTCGAGAGTTTCTTGGAGGATTTGGGGTACATGCACCTGCTCCCAGTAAGATGTGGTAGTTAACTTGTGCACGAGTACATGGATTTTGCTGTGGGGTACGTGTTGTCAACAAGGCAACTAATTAGTGATATTGGGTTGGGCAAGAGATCTAATTGCATTGATTATGTATGTTATCCTGTTACGGAGTTTGTGGTCAACTTCTTATAGGCCATCTTGCACATAAATGGGTTCCCAGTGGGTTCCATGGATTGCATTCCACGGTGTATACAGCTCTGTAGCTTTGATCTCCTTGGAGATAGCGTTCATACAGCTATTATTTGTTGACAGTCGGTTAATTATCCTTAACTCCTTTTAGAGAAGGTCTAACTATAGGTGTACATGGCCTCAGAGCCAAGCCCTGACCGACTTGAAAGCACCTGCGACACAAAAGATTCCTACTCCACTTGATGATTAGGACTAATAGAACTGAGAGAACACTATCTCTATAGTTTGTTTCCTTTGGTAGTGTGCAAACATGTTTACCAAGAACCATGGGAGCTACTTACCAACAAATTCCATCACTCATTCACAGACTCATTACCTTCCTTTCCGCAGAAATTACGTGAACACAACATCTCATTGGCAGAACTCACTTCCCTCTCAGAGGCTCATCTGGAAGCCATAGGAGTGCCCCTGGGAGCACGCGTGCGTCTCATGGAAGGAGTGAAGAAACTGGAGCCCGTAGAAAATACTCGACTCAGACGAGTTTAAGACAACACACAGTGTGTGTGGATGGGCTAGAACTGTTCCTTTAATTCTTTAATGCGCAAATTATTTTGCAATGATTTATTAATGATCAGTGCAGCCATAATAATTGATGCATCAGCCTTTATGGAATATTCTTTGGAGTTAAGATGATAATAATAAAATTAATAGACTGATAGATAGTGATTGGTATGCCAAAAAATAATAATTCTGATTTGTACATTATAAGAGTGAGTGAGTGATTTTGAGTGATGCAGTATAAAAATACATGGAATGCACAATACATACATACCTGTATTGCAGATCATAAAAAAAAACAAAACATTATGTATGGTAGAGTGCTCTAGTGCTACATGTAGTAAATTAATGGATGTGGTTATACTAAATAGTCTAAGTAAAGACGCTACATAAAAATGATATCTGATTGGGTTAGTTCTAATACATAAAGGGACATAATCTGTTTAGCAACAAAACTACATGACAGTGACTGGGTTAGTGTGTCTGACCACAGGAGCACAAGACACATCATGTCAGCAGAGAAAGTTACTTGCAATTTTTGCATGATCTGCAGGTCTTTTTACTAAGGTTCAGTGGGTAGAAGGACTGGTTGATTGAATGAAGAGAAGACTAGCACTAGTTAGTAGCTATTCAAGAGATGTTTCCAGGTGCCTGCATTGAAAGGAGACAATGAAATCATCCAGAGTCACGACGAGAGGAGGGTATTACTCACCCTGAGCTGATGTAAGTTGTGTTGAAACCGGAACATAACTGCTGCTCGAGTCTGATTCAGATCCTGTAAATAATGAACAAGTATGTCTCAATTGCTGTGCGTGTGGGATTGTCTCTAGCACAAACCTGGCAGTGGCAACCCTTCACTCAAGTCGCTCAATACATGCAATGGTAGCTTTGGAATAACTTCTCCTTCAGTCAGCAAGTGGTCGGTCTGTGTAGTGGAGTCACAGTCTGGCTGCTCACAAGGACTGGTAGTGCGCGAGCGATAGTTGACAGCACTAACATCCTTCTCCTGGTAGACAGTGGTGTGAGGGACAGTAGGATTGGAGGGACTGCTGTGTGGAGGGGCTGGAGAATCACTGCCCACTTGCCTTTCTACTGAAGACACACTAAGAGGTGGCGTGAGGGGAGCAGTCATGTTCCCGTCTTCAACTCTGGAAGGTTGTGGAGGACTAAGTCCCTGATGGTTTCTAGCATTTGTTACTTGTGAAGGTGTGGTCGCATGATGAGCTGCTAAGTTGTATGCATTGCAGGAGTCAGTAGAGAGTGAGGTATAAGCCGCAGCAGCTGCAGCGGCAGCAGCAGCAGCAGCTGCCGTGGAGTAGCTGGCATATTGTGAAGGTGTGTAGTTGGCGAGTGAGCCAGAACTGAAGGTGGAGTGGACTTGGTTTTGTGCACTGACTGGGATATTGCTCTGATAGTGTTCTGCATCTTCTCCACCATAGTGATAGTAAGTGATTGGCTCTGGCTTCATGTACTTCACCGAAGGAGGTTGTAAGTGATTGTAGTAAGCACAAGTGTCCATCATGCTGTATGCATCTAGTGCAGCTTGGTGTGCAGATCTTTTCCTGCAGGCGGCTTGAGGACGATCGTACCATAGCATTGGGTTGTAGAAAGCCTCTGACTCGGTGTAGCCTGAAGTTATCGGTACTGCGCGAATTAAAAGAAAGGGAGCAATATAATTGTAGCCTTGTGATTGTAGCTGATATTTACCTCTGTGCTTGTCGTATAACTCTTGGGCACCAAACGCTCCTTTGATCTTGAGGTTTGTCAGTGCTTTTTCTCTCAATTTCATGTCCTCTTCTCTTCGAATACCTAAATTATGAAATATCTCAAGAGGTGAAGAAACATCCATTTCCTAAACTTACCAGTTGGAGAAACAAAGTTGGATAAGTACAGATCCAATTCTTTGACTGTAACTTGAATGTGATTTGGTTGGACACAGAGTCCAGGATTGCGGCAATCTGGAGTTTTTCCAAGTCGTTCTCCATCAGTCGATTCCAAAGGAAAGGCATGGAATAAAATGGCCATTACTAGATCCAACCTCCAGACTTTATCTGCCTGACGTAAGCAGTCGATACGCCTCATTTTCCCCTTCTGATCAGGAGTGGAGAGAACACAGCACGCTTGCATTTGACAAGTCACTGTTTTGAGGAGATATTCACGATGCTCTGGGCGAATGTCTTTTCTTAATTTGGCAAGTAGCTGGGAAGCCCATTTTCTTTTGACCTCAGGCAATTCACTGTCCAGTTCCTGTTTGCAATGTCTCTCTTCTTCAGGTGTCATTCGACGATCATTTTCTAGTAGAACAATCATAAGTAAAGATGCAAGATGTGACGATGAGAAATTTCCATACCTTTGTAGAATTTTCTTTTTCTGGCTTGAAGATTCAGCCAAGTGTAAGCAAAAGATCGGACATGAGGGAGCAAGGTTTCAATGAATGTTCTCTGCTGATCCTACAGTGAATTAGTTTGCTGCTCATGTGCAGTGAAGCATGCAATAGCTCATCAGCTGGCCTATTCTATCAATGTCTTACGGTTTTGTATTCATGTCCTTGCTGCTGGTCTTCAAGTGTAGCACTGGTTCCAGCAGATGGACTGCTCTGATGGGAAATCATAGTTGCTGATATCGTAGAAGCACAAGGCGAAGGAGCGAAATCTGTAGTTCTCTGTGCTACTGCTTGCCACGACTGACGGATCTCTGGCATATTCTTACTTGCTCAATATAATTTTTCCTATGGAAACTTAGCTTGAAAGAGATAGCTTGCCAGGGTTAGCAGAATTATTAGCAATGTACTTGCGAAAGCGTCCTTTTATACTGCACTAGGACTAATTATCATTATTACAGTGACCGCAGCGGTTCTTCCTGCGGAATAATTATTGCTAATTAATGTATGCGAATGCTTTTGATTCACTGAATTATAATTAAATAACCGGCCTAAACGATATTACTGCGGTCCTTCGGAGTAGAGTCTTGAATGGTTGCTGTTGTTGGTTTAGTGACTGGAGTGGGACTAGAGTTCTGTTCCTTAAATTTGAAGAAAGAGTAGACAATACTTGCTCCTACACTGCAACACACAAAACGCAGAGTGATTATTCATCATTGTTGGAGGTCTCAGTGCTATAATTACATGAGGATTGCAGGCCCAAGGCTGCATAGAGACCCCAAGGGGAGGGGAAACTTACCTGATATTAATACCAATAAAGTTGTATGGTTCAAATATGTAATCTCCACCAATGAACATACCAAAGTATGTTACCAACACATTCTGTAAGGAAAGTAAGCAGATATGAAACAAATGTTTCCAGTATTGGGAGGGGAGACACATTCTGTAAGAGGCAGATATTGGGAAGGAAGGATATGGTCAACATACCACAATTATATACACGAACAGAAACAAAAGCCATGGAAAATGCATTGGTCAATTAGCAATAGGTGTGTATGAGTGAGAAGTGGGGGAGGAGAGAAGTCCCATAAGTTACAAGGAGCATCTTATGGTAGTCACATGAAGGTGGGGTCACTGTTTGCTACTATATTTGGTAACCGACTTTCATGCATCCCACCACAGCGAGAGTGAGGGGAGACGTAAGTTGGTTTGCCAAAATTGTAGAATACATCAGAAAAAAACTGCATAAATGTAACATTAATTACGATGGTACGACTTTATAAGAACGAATGAACACACCCCATGACACAGGAAAGTAAGAAATTCAGCAAAAAGAATGGGTTAGTCCAGCCTTCATACATATAAGCCTGCGGGGGATTAATACAATCCCACAAACAATCATTTCATATAAAGCTATAGACTCACTAGACGAAGTTCTCCAGAGAGAGCTGCTAGAAGAAGAGCAGGCAGAAATGAGAGCAAGGCATTGTAGAATAGAATTTCTGATTTGCTCATCTAAAGGTATAGAGGAATCAAAGGTAAGGGTTAAAATGATTTCGAGTCTTGCCTCGGTATTGAGCTTCCGTTTGCTATAGATGACTGCAGGGGAAGGAAAGAACAAGAATGCTTGGCAACCAGTCACAATGTAGTGAATGGATCACTACGGGCCATGCCCACTTGCCAAAACTACTGCCGCTAGGCAACTATTTAACCTCAAACATTAGAGCAGTGTCCCAAGCAACTAGGACGAGTGGGTGCATTGGATAGGTGGCACCTTTAGCTACAACTCTCCTAATCCACATCAAACCACTTACTGTTAGCGGCTGTTGTAAAGTTATTCATTAGCACATAGACATAACCCATCAGATCAAAGGCCAAGTCATTCCTACAGTAAAACGAAAGTGAGGGATGAGCAAGGGGCTTGGACAACACTTACAGAGCAGCTACCACTGCCCCTCCAACCATGAACAACAGAGTCAAGTTCACCCGTACGGATTCATAGCGGCTGGAGAGCAAAGATTCGGTATAATAATGGAGACCAGTATAATGACTTACTCTAGTACATATATCTGTCCAACGGAGATGAAGATGAGAGAGAAGCGTCTCAAAACAGTGTACATTGGAAGACTGAAAGATATCGAAATGTAAGTTGATGGTTAAGTACGACTATATATTACTTGAGTTTCTTTGTGCTCCCTAGTCCAAAGATGAGATTCAGAACATAAAAGAGTGGAAGAGGCCACACCTACTTCAGGATACAAATTTAAAATTAGAAATGGACCACCAAGACACTGACCTGTTTAGCCTGATTCACACTGGGGTTTGGAAATTGCACGACACGGAATAACTTTCCTACACTAATTACTAGAATAATTGCCAGGATCTAGGAAAAAAAAGTATCATAAAGGTTTAAAGTCAGGTCAATAAGGCTAACCTGACCCAAACCAAGAATTTGAAAGGACGGGAACCTGGACGAAGGTGGAAGGTCCAATATGCTTCAGGTCAGCATTGATTTAGACTAACCTATAAGTAGTCAAGACTGTTTTATTGACCACAACAATCAGCAAGGAGCTGAGTCCAAAGAAAAGGGAAGCTCCCACTTGTTTCAGCATATCCCTCATGTACTTGCTCTTACTCATTCCTCTAATCCCTCACTCCTTTAAACGTCGCTTTACTGCTTCTTGACAACTTTTCCCTTGCTAAGAACGCGCACAGCCTTACAAGTCACCCTGGATCCACAGGCCATAGTCATAGATGCTTTGTCAATAGTCAAAACCCCACCCCCATTCATGATCGATCTGGAACTTGTTAAAATTGCTCCGAGATGTATCAGTACAGGAGCAGATGGTTTGTTAAAAAGATTTGCCAGTTGGATTGCAGCAAGTTGAGGTCCTGTCTTGGCAGCAGTTGGACACACCCTCTACCTAACACCCCCTTTCCAGTTATCAAAAGTGAGGGTCAGCCTTCTTTTTCAACTGAGCAAAGAGCAGCACAGGAAAAGAACTTGGCACTTTATGGAGAGATTGTTGCAAGGAGGCAAGAGATTTATGACATGCCTGTTAGGAGGGAGGGTTCCAGTGTACCTAAACTGACAGTTCGGGAGAGATTGTCTCTTCTTGCAGACGAGGGGTCGGAGATGCTAGAGATTGGTTTACTGGCAGGAACGAGGCTTCCGTATGGAGATGTGCCATGTGGTGGAAATGTTGTGTGTGTGATAGAAGTGTGTGGGGAAAAGTGTTTGGTGTCTGCCAATGATTGGAGTGTGAAAGGTGGTTGTTCCTTCCCCATCACTCTCAAAAAGCAGCTACGAGCTCAGGAAATAGCACTCCAGAATAGACTTCCTAGCATTTACCTGGTAGATTCGGGTGGTGCCTTCCTCCCATTACAAGTAAGCCTGCACCCGAATTTGTAATAGTTCACTTTGACTTTGTAAAAATAATAATAGAGTGAAATCTATCCTGACAAGGAGCATGGAGGGAGGGTGTTTCGTAACGAAGCTGTTCTATCTTCTTTGGGTGTCCCTCAGGTAGGCTGGTATCACAAAATTACAGTTCTTGTGGAACGGTAAAGGGTTGACATCTGTACAAATCTAGATTGCTGTGGTGATGGGTTCATGTACTGCTGGCGGTGCTTATGTGCCCACCATGTGTGATGAAGCCGTGATGGTTGAAAATGCAGGCTCGCTCTATCTTGGAGGGCCACCTCTGGTCAGGGTAGCGACAGGGGAAGTGCTGACCTCAGAGGAGCTGGGTGGAGCCCACGTTCATTGTGCTATTAGTGGATGCACAGATCACTTTGCTACCTCTGAGCAAGAAGCCATTGAAATTACACGCAGTATAGTGGCTTCTCTGAACTGTTCTTTGAACGAGGGGGTAAGGGGAGTTCCCGAAGAACCACCCCTCCACACTCCATCCAACGAAAACTTTGCTTCCTTGATTCCAAACAAACTGAATCAGCAGTGGCCAATGCTAGAAGTAAGATTACACGCTGCTCTTGTTTTCGTAATAGAATAACTAAAAGTCTATCGTAGCTTATAGCTCGGTTGGTGGATGGAAGCAAGCTGCACCAATTTAAGGAGAAATTTGGCAGCAACCTGATCACAGGGTTTGCTCGATTAGGAGGGTAAGTCACTGGTTGGACCAGCATCCCATCTCGTCTCCTTCTTTCACTGCAGGTATTTGATAGGATTAGTGGCAAACCGGGGGAATCTGGATGCCTCGAGTGCCCTCAAGGGTGCTCATTTTGTCCGACTCTGTTCATCAAGACGAGTGCCACTTTTATTTCTAGTGAACACACCTTCTGACCCAGATTTTCTGGCTCCGAATGGAAGTGAAGGATCGATGGCAAAGGCTCGAGCACAGATGATGACTGCTGTTGCCACCTCTTCAACACCCAAGATTACTCTAGTTCTTGGAGGAAGTTTTGGGCCCAGTGCTTATGCCATGGTATGTCGAGTCACACCACTGACTAGCTAAATTATTGGACGTCATTTTGCCAAGTGTGGCAGAGCCATGCAGCCTCGTTTCATGTTCTGCTGGCCACATGCTGAAATGGGTGTGGCCAGTTCAGATGATCTCGTCGACATGATGGCTGGCGTGAACAAAGAAGATTTGGAGCAGATGGAATCACTCTATCCTACTTCTGCCTTACTTCATGATGGGGTCATTCTACCTGGTGAAACCAGAAAAGTAAATGGCTATAATTATAGTAGAATACAGAATGAAGGTTGTTATTCTCTACAGGTCATTAAACAATGCCTGGACATTACTAGCAAGTACTCCCCTACTAGTTACCTTTCTCAGACTTGTACAGGAGTTTTGCGTATGTAATTAATTGTTCAAAACTGATAATAAAAGAACACAAGTCTTATTACAGCTAGTCCTTCAATCCTTGTACTTGACGCATGATAGCATCTAGTTTCTTGCTTTTCTGTTGAAATATTTCTTGCTCTTTGGCAAGTTCTGAGCTTGCCTTTTCAGCTGCCGCTCTTTCCTCTGCCAAACTCCGCCTGTCATTATCCAACTCTTGACGAATGCGAGACACCCAAGAATCATTTTGTTCCTGGTGGTTATTGATCATCTCTTTCAATTCCTGATGGAAATGATTAGATGAGACCCGAGCGATGGTGCACGTCTATCTTTACCTGTTGCTGTCTTTCATACAACTCGTAGTGGGCTTTCTTTTCGGCTTCAAAAGCAGCTCTCTCTGACTCCATAGTAGCAGTGGCTCTGTACCAGAAAAGTAGCAGATTATCTCGCATGTAACAGAGCCCGGCAGGGACTTACACATCAAGTTGATGGAATCTCTCAGAAAGAGTGTCAAACATCTCATTGATTTTCTTGATGTAAGTACTGCGCAACTCTTCAAAGTCACGAGGTTTTGGAGTCTTGGGAGGAGCTGGAGTGATGACCTTTCGTGGAGCTGGAATGGGTGTGGAAGTGCTATAGCGAACCCTGGGGACTGGAGTAGGCTCAAACTTGACAGACGGCACTGGAACGATAACGGCCACTTTGAATACACCATAGCTAAGTGCTGGTAATAAAAGACAAAAACAAAGCAAACGAAACAACACCTGTAATAGAGATGGACCAAACATCATTGAACTCGTCCTCTGTATTCTGACCAGCCAATATATAGAGCTATTAAAAAGAAGAAGAAGTCAATTTGTAGGCCAGTCTCATTATGTGTTACCTTATCTCTGTAGAGAATAGCAGAGTGGGCATAACGTGCAGGTGGCAATGAGTCTCCCGACACATTTGCAGACTGCCACTCAATAGCACCTAACAAAGTGTGTAGTCTAAAACTAAATGACGAGAGTGAGAAATATGGCCTCACTCTGTGACAAATCTACACAATGAAGGTCTGCAAAACACTCCTCTCCTCCTCTGGTTCCACTAAATCCTCCAAACTGGACAAGGTACTGTGGAGTGCAGTCATCTATAATCGATCCAATTATAAGCTGTTATCAAGACTTACTGTGTCAGTAATGCAGTTGATGGTGGCATAGTCCCTAGGCACGGGAACCACATCTCCATTGGGTTGAAGCTGACTCCAGTTGTAACTGGCCAGATCCAGAGCATGGATATCATTAAACCATAACTCCTCACTGCCACTACCAGTCAAGACAAACATCTTTCCCATGGCCACAGCTGCCACATGATCACATCTTATCACAAGGCAAAAAAGAGAGTACAGTTTAGGATTGGGATCAGTACATCTCTACCTGGGAGGTGGAACTGTCCCCGAGGACGTGATCTCTTCCCACTCCAGTGAACCTGGGATCGATCATATATACCTGTTACCAAGTAGTTTCTGCTCTGATAACTTACTGAAATCGAAAGAATGAAGGGTGTTTTGAGCTTTTCCATTCAATATCCCTCCAAATATAATTAGTTTATTCTCATATACCACAGTAGACGAACTCTGGGCTTTAGGGGCAGGGCCTGAAGTGGACAGTCTTTCCCATGTTGCACCAGCTGCAAGCAAAGTACATTGCGTAGGATACTGTTAAGTCTCGGGGGGATACTAATGACACTGACACGTGATATATACTTTACCTGGCGTAAGAAGAAAGACACCTTCCGCACAAATCAAAGAGCCTTCTTCATCAACTCCACCAAACAAGCACAGTTTATCATCTAGAGGACTTTTATGAAATGTTTATTATAACTGCATTATCAATAATAAGTATTGTTATCATTATCATTAGCAAGTTCTATAGCCATCAAGTTTCAGTGTCCAATACAGTATTTAACAAACACACACCTGATGGTGGCTCCTTCTCGAGCTGAAGGCACATTTCCTGTCTGTTGTATACACTGCCACTCCAGGGGGATCTTTTCCACTGACGAAATAGTTATGGCCATCAGCAGTTAGCTAGCTAATACAATCATTCAAACTGGTCTGCTTACAGTTGAGGGAAAATAAATCACCATGATAAGTCGTCGTCGCCTCTTCACTGCTGCTTGCTCCTCCAAATAGATAAATAGTCTCACCGAGGAGTGTTGCAGCTTGGCTGTATCTAAAATGACAATGGCTGTATCTCAAATTACTAACAACCACATCAAGAGCGCCAATTACTTTTTTAGCCGCTACATACCTGGTGGAGGGAGGCGTGCCTCCGAATTTCAATCCTTCCCACTGCCCAAATTCTACTTTACTGACTGTATGTTCTGCTGTAGCCATTCTATCTACTTCTCTCTCGAATTAGCTGCAGTGCAGTAGTTTCACAAGCCACACCCATTCTTCCATGCACATCACACCCGGCAATGGGTGTAGCTAAGATTCGACCCTTTCCATTTTGAAACTCCACTCGCTGTTTACTGAATCAACTTAATGCCTGGGCAGCCTGGAAGGTTGATTTGCTGGTTCAGAAATTTTCTCCTTGGGGTATGCTCATATCAATACATACTTTAGTCTATGAAGTCGACCTCTCGTGGCAAAAAAGAAAACTTGTTGCTACATGTATTCTATTAGAGGCCTTTGGAGTCCTCACCATGGCTCAGGACGACAGGATCTGTATCTGTACGTTCACCTCCTCCTCCAAACCTCCCTCACGGACCTGCACACAAGTTAGCCAATAACTATTACTGCACTCGTGATTTGCGTCGAGCTGTAACACAACCCACTTTGGCAAGTACTCACAAGCAACTTCCAGCAGCGCCTGATCAAATCTCAAGGTCAAATTATCATTGCATGTATGTACTCATATAAACCTTACTTATTTCCTATAATGTAGTGAGGAGGTGAGTTACCCTCAGATCACTACTCCACCTACTCCTGGTCGTGCATACCATTAATCTAACAGGTCAATAGCTACTACTTCAACAATAATTTATCATTGACTTATATATATATGAAATAAAACAAACAAACTAAAGTTTCTGTGGTCGACAGGACTATCAGTGTACACCATTAGTAAGTGTTTGTGAGAGTGGAGACTTTAAAGACGACTCGGTGGTCTTCTCTCCAGCACTAGGGGCCACTCTACTGTAGGATCTGCGGTGCTTCTCATCAACTGAAGTGATATAAAAAGTGCCAGGGAAGAGGTCAGCAATGTCACCCCGAGGTGTGTAAGGGGCCTTGTGGTGAGTTTCCTCCCTCAGCTTCATAATCTGCTCAAATTCACCAGGTGGCATAAATTTACGAGAAGCCAAGCGGTCAGGGATGTCATTAATAGTAGCAACCACTGAAGACAAACTTGGTTCACAAGTCGAGTCAGTTGAAACTCTGATTGAGTACATACAAGACGCGAGCCCAGAGCCATAAGAAAATAAAACGATTCTCTTTCCGAGCAGCTCTTTGGGACTCTTGCTGTAGAATAATGTTATTTCATAGAATGTGTATAACATGCACACATGTATATACCTGACAAGCAGTGATGCAAGCCCTCCATACAGAGATGCTGTATACATGTTGCCAACTTCGGTTCCTAGAAGAACAGACGGTTGAGTTTTTTCTCTGAACTCTGACCCGCTACTTTTTAACAGTAGTTTTTCTACATCCCTGTCTCCTAGAGTGCTTTCCAAACTTCTTCCAGTAAGTGCTTCCAGTCCGGCAAAAGGTCCCTTCTCACTGGTGTCAGGTGATGCTGTTCTCAGCAAATCATTCAGCTTCAGGCGGGCCAAACTCTTTGCTACCAGCTTGGTAAAGGGAGAGTGGAAAATGAAAAAGCGAGCAGCTTCTAAACTGAAAATATGCCCATCTTTCACACTGGCCTTATCGGCATACTGTTGATAGCACTTATCCAAAGCCGACAGGTAGCACTGGATAGAGAGTTTGCCATCGACGACTGGGTACTCGGAGCTTAAATCTGGCTTATAAAAGTCGTATGCATGTTCCATATGCACACCACGCAAGCCTACAATTAATCATGTTGAATAAGGCACAGAGAGGACAGCCAATCTCACCTTTCTCCAATACCAGTGGAGCATTTGGACCAATCAACATAGCTACTGCTCCAGCACCTCCGGTTGGGCGAGCATTACCACTAGCATAAACAGCAATGTCTGCAGCAACTACCACCGCAAAACGTCCTAAATAGGAGCAAAATAGTCGTGATTCCACAAGGTGTAAAACATCTGCTTGTATCGACATACCATCCCAGGCACTACTCTCTACCCAAGAGACTGCATTGAAGAGTGCTTGTGTACCGCCATAGCAAGCATTTGTCGTATCAATCCCTTCCACGCTGTTGTTACCACTTGCTATAAAGAGTTGCATCAGAACAGTCTTGACACTCTTTGACTTGTCGAGAATGGTTTCAGTACCCACTTCAAGACGACCAATGTCAGTGTAGCTCAATCCATTTTTTTCGACCAGCCCTTGCAGTACAGTCAGGCACAGTGAATTGATGTCTTCCAGGTCACCACAAAATCCCATGTTTGTCTGGCCAAGACCTATGGTGTACTTGCCAGTACCAACTCCATCAAATTGCTCCAGTTGCGTGTGATTGACACAGGTTTTGGGGAAATACACCTCAAGGGCTAAGACACCAACATTAACTGGCCATTTGCCTTCTTGCAAGGAAGTTATCTTGGACATGTTTACTGCTTACAAGTAAGACACCCAGATGGTATGTTTACCTAACGTTCATGCCTTTATAACTGGATCCAGCACGAGCTGTCAGCAAGCTAGTCCATCATGATAACGCGCGATTTACATCAGCAGATCCTCACTGCTCAGCAAGCATGAAATGGGTGGGGCAATCAGGCGATGATGGTTCTTTGTTGATGAATACTATACTAGACTGTAAGTAAACACGTGATCCAGTAGCCAGTATGACTTCCCTGGACTCAAACCCTCCAGCTACTGTGTTTGATGCCATCAAGGCTTACCTGTCCGAGGTGAGACAGTAAGATAGTGCTGGCTTGCTTCGATGACTATTGTATTTGCTTAAGGCTCCAGCTTACCATATAGCTCTGGAGGCAATTCTAGTGTCTTGGATAGTGTATTTAACTTTCTTCTCCAAGCAATATCGGCCAGAATCCAAGCACGATAAACTCAGCAAAGAGGTTGTATCCATGTTCTCAGTTTATACCTTCATTTGAACAAATTGTAACACAGGAGGAAGATCAGTTAATAGCAGAATGGCAACCTGACCCTTTAGTGCCTGACGACTTTCCAAATGATGGCGAGGTTGATCCATCTCCTATAGTCAGTGGGTAAGCATATGTCCTAACCTTCCACAGTCCATTAACCTTCTCCTTGATTTGCACATAGAACAGCAGGATCTCACATTACGGTGGACGGGAGAGAGTGCATTAACCTGGCTACGTTCAACTTTCTTGGACTACTTGAGAACTCTTCTGTTAAGGTGTAGCCCCGTGATTGCTAATTCCACATGAAAGATAGTAGAGTTTATGTTTATGCAGGAAGTAGCTGCTAAGAGCATTGGGAAGTATGGAGTTGGTTCCTGTGGGCCAAGAGGTTTTTATGGCACTGTTGGTGAGCAGATGTATATTCTGTTTAAGGTGATAATCTTTATTTGTCACTTAGATGTTCACCTGGAGCTGGAGAACAGACTGGCCAAGTTCACTGGAAGGGAAGAAGCTATTCTCTATTCATATGGATTTGCAGCTATATCCAGTGCCATTCCTGCTTACTCAAAAAGGAGAGATATAATATTCTGGTATTGATAACGGTGCATGTAGTAGAAGTATTATGGAGTTGAATCAAAACGTACTTGCAGTGATGAAGGAGTGTGCTTTCCTATTCAAAAGGGTTTGACAGCTTCTCGCAGTAAATTGAAATTTTTCAGGCATAATGACATGGATCATTTAGAGCAGTTATTGGAAGAGCAGAGGATGTTGGATGAAAAGGTTACATTTTCATCGCATGCGTGGTTCATAATTGTATCAATTTTATAGAATCCTGCTAAAGCAAAAGTTACTCGCAAGTTTCTAGTAGCAGAGGCCATTTATTACAACTCTGGCGACATGGCTCCCCTTCCTCGCCTGGTGTGTTGTTACCAATGATTTTGTGCGCACTAATCATAACTGTACGAGTAGGTGGAGTTTCGTAACAAGTACCGGATACCAATTTTCTTGGAAGAGAGCCTGTCATTTGGTGTATTGGGTCGTACAGGGAAGGGAGCAACTGAACACTTTAATCTCTCTGTGAGACGTGTACAAATTTTTTTGTTCCACAACAGGTGACTCCTTATTTGCAGGCCGATGAAGTGGATATAATCTGTGTATCTCTCGACATGGCAATGGCTAGTGTGGGAGGCTTCTGTGCCGGCAAGAGAGCAATAATTGACCACCAGCGCCTGTCTGGCCTTGGATATTGCTTCTCAGCATCAGTACCTCCCATGATGGCTTCTGCTGCTATAGAAGCACTAAATATAATGGACTCGTCAGCAGAGATGTTTTCAAAACTCCAAGGCAAAATTCTTCAAATGCGCAAGCTCCTTCAACAACAGTTAGTCAAAGAAAATACATTGTTACTATCTCTCAATAACAATATTTTAGGTGCAAAGGTGTGGTTTTATGTGGCGACAAACTCTCTCCTGTAATACATTTACGGTTAGCCACACCCTCTTCTAGTCGTGAAGAAGTCGAGAGGCAGTTAGATGAAGTTGCAAGCTATTGTCGTGAGAAAGGAGTGGCCGTGGTCACAGCCAAATACCTTTCCGATGAAACATTCCTTCCTCCACCTAGGTAAAGTAATTGTATTGACCAGCTCCCGTTACCCCAACACACGTGTATGCTCTACAGCCTTCGCTTGACAGTGTGTTCAAACTTGTCAGAGCAAGATATGGAAAAAGCTGCAACAATCATCACTGAAGCACTGGAGAACTGTCTCTAGTTATTAATTAGCAAATTAGACATGTTTCAAGACAATAACCATATAATAACTATTACCCATATCAACGCAAAATGAGACTTGCATCAGATGAGTTTAAGACTGATCAGACTTGGATTGTCTAGGTGTCCGGATCTTTGCTTGAGTGCCTTCACGGAAACCATTCTTGAACCTTCTGTGCACAAGCTTCAAGTGTTGCATGCGACCAGTACCAGAAGTGCGCCTACGTTTCGCTTTCTCACTCCAGTTGTCTAAAACAATGCACGGAATCATCTAATAAAACACATGGCATGGCTGAAACGTACATCTCCTCTTGCGTGCAGCAGGATATGCACAGCTGGCACACCTCTTTTTCTGAATGTGGTACGCCTTCCTGTGGCACCTGACACAGAGGGTATGTGACCTATTGTGCCTCTTCCCAAAGCTAGATGTCCCTTTTGTCTACGTGGAATGAAAAAAAAAGGACAGTAGCTGCACTCTTACTACACAACCACACGGATTCAGCTACATAACTATTATATCTGATAGATAAATGTACTCACCATCCTCTCCCTCGTGTACGTAAAGTTGCACCACCAAAAGAAGGTGCTGTGCGCATGCGCAATATATATGAATGACCTAATAGTTCTTACGGGTCGACATCTACGAAAGCACTATAAACGGTATCATAGTGACGTGGCAGCTCTGACGAATAGGTACTGCAAATCGATATAAAAAACTGCCTTCACTCTGAAGACAGAGTAAGTTGTTTCACCATGTTGTCCGTTGATCCGTCCTTTAATCATCTATTATCCCGTCCACTTAAATTTGCAGCCTTGTGGACTGCTTCGTCCATTTCATATGCTAGTGGTCAGAACACTTCTCTGTTGCCAGTTTCTGGAAGAGCTTCCATTAGTGGAAAAACTCGCCCGAACAAATCACCCTTCCTCCATCTTCCTGTAAGTAGGTGGAACTATTTTTTTTTTGTAAGTGTGAGCTGTGAAACAATAACTTTTAGGTCGAAGTTCATCTTCGCATTTGTTCTTACCTCGACAGTCGATCTCTGTGTCGTCTTGCCAAGACTTGTTCCTACCTGGATAAAGTCAGCTCAGACCCACTTCTCTGGCACAGATTGTTACTAGGTGACATATCAAGGTGGTCAGTAGTCGGTCATCTCTCACATCCTCGAGTTTATCAGGATGCCTCTTCGGACCTCCACCCCAAGCACATGTAAGTGAAGAGAAGGAACCATATGTTTAAAGTCGAGGAATCGAAATTGTATCGAATAGTTACAGCCAGTGCTACCTGAACTGTGGGAGCCTACCCAAGAGTTCTTTCTCTCATTCCGTCATGACTAGAATTAGGTGGCTGGTTCGTCATCTGCACAGTCGTGTGCCTAAAGTATTGATGTTTGGTTCCGGCCTAGAGTGTCTTCCTTTTGTCCGCATGTTACTATGGGAAGAGTCTTCACCTTTCAAACCTGTCGGACTGTACCCAGGAAAGGATGGTAATGTCAATTAAAAAATCATCTTCAGGATGATAATGATGCACGGATAATTGTAGGTATTGGGAGTGGAGTGCAGATTGACTGTGATGGTTCTCTTATTAACTTGGTGACACTTTATACCAGCATAAAGGCAGAGAGACAGTCCTCAATACCACCGTCTGGGCGCGTTAATAGGCTAAAAACTTCAAGTAATCACATGGAACTCACCCAGGCAGTTAGCGACCTCTGTCGTCAGGCCGATGCATACATATTGATTTTGGATGCAACCTCTGGACCAAGTCAGTTGATTATGCACCTTTTATTGCTTACGTGATGGCCGAATAAATGTTTTAGATGACGATTTGGACAAGAGTGTATTGACCGGTATGTTGCAGTCTGGAGAGTCTCAAACACCTCTACTTGTGGTCAGTGTTGTGCACTCTGATGATGTCGTCCACAGTCCTGTTCAGGTTGCCGATAAACTAGAATTGTGCCAACTAGCGCATCACCCTTGGCAGGCAAGCTGAACTACTATAGATTCTACAGCTTCTTCATGATAATTATTTTGTGTGATGCATGCAGGTTAGGTCACTGGGATTAGGAACATTTTCAGGTTTACAGGAAGGCTTCAATTGGCTTTTAAGAATGACAAACTCATGAATCTTAAAATTAGCATCATTATAATGCTTAACTAGTAACGAATAATTACGGTTCCATTGTTATATTATTGTTGATGGTATAAAATGAAATCAGGCCTCACCACTGCTATACAGTCTGGAACTTCTGGAACTAGCAATATTATGCAGTGCTCTGTCACTACAAAGAAAGAAAAAACAAAAACAACTTAATTCCATCCAGTGAATGGACAATACAAGCATTACCGAGAGCGCTTGTGCTTTTTCTTGGTAGAAACCATAGGTTCCAGTTTATCACGAAAATCTTTGAAGTTTCTGACTAATTCTTTTTGGTAGTCAACTTGTTCTTCTGAAATGAGGAGTTTATTCAGTTCGAGTGCCTCTTCACACCTGGATTGATTGAAGAGCTGGATGGCTCATGTGAATGCAAAATAAATGAATACCGTCGAGTGAATTCCTTGAAGCACACCAGTAGTCGGCGATGCAGATGCGTATGCTGTGCTTTGGGTATATCCAAAAATGATTGCGCTATGTGGAAAGGGCCCTAGAAAAACCAACAAAACAGGTGCTAACACTAACTCGTGGAGAGTTACCGAGATACGTATATACTTGGTTAACAGCTGTTGCAATCCCCCCCTGGAGCTGCATTTGAAGTAATTTCATATCTGGAGGATCTTGTTCCAATGATGCACGAAGGCTCTGTATCTTGTCTTGCATACCCAAGATAGCAACTTCCAGCGGAGTCAAGTTGATCTATGATAGATAACAAATATCACTCTTACAACTTCAGACGATGCTATGAATTTACTTTGACAGATTTCACGACTTTGCTACGTCTTTTGACATATGGAAAAGACTTGGCAGAAGTGAGTATTGTTTTGAGCATGTATTGTTGGTCGACTTCTCCGTGGGCTTTACCACTGGAGGTGTATGGCGTACTGAACACAAAGCGACCTAAAAAAAAAAAAAGATGTGAGTATCAAGACCAACATAACCTACTATTATTACGAATATTGAAAGATTTGTCAAATACAGTCTTCCGATGATCAAGTTCCCAGTCATCAAAGAACGGTTCAACAAAGGTGACCTGAATGTAGCCCTGGGTAAATGGAGTTCAAAAGTAGCCAACTACTTCCCAAGTAAGTCCACAAGAAAATAATACCTTGTGCGGAAGGAAAGAAGAAGTGTCGACATCACCAGAACCCTTAACCAGTTCAATCAAGTCAAGGGCTTTAAGTTTTTCTTCATAAAGTTTCTGTGTGGGTGGAAGAGCATTCATTCACGGAAGATGCAGAAAATTGACCCTTAATCACGAATCTACCTGCAATTTGAAGGAGAATTCACCCAGCCTAGTCAGAGCTGCTTCCTTGTATATGAACTCTTGATGATCCATGTCCCCAAAAATGAGCCCATAAAATCCGACTCGAAAGTAAGAGCCGAGGAAACGATTCTCTGCACGATGAACCAATTCCTTGTAGCACTCAGATAATCTATTATAAGCCTTTTCCAACTCCAAATGGTTGCGGTGAGATTCATAGATGGGAAGAATTATCTTGTATACTTCACTGACAGCTTCATACAAGTGTGCCTCTCTGAATAATTCCGAAGCTTCTTCTAATAATCCAATCATTCCTTGTTCCGTAAAGAGCTTGCTAGTACAAATGCCTTCGTCCTCCTGTAGAAAGAGGTCATTTCAAAGTCACAGAAACAGAGACTCTTACGGGGTTGATGGCGTCATCCGATATAGCACTCTCCTCCAGAACATTGGGGGAGAGTTTCTGAAATGCCACACAACCAACTGGAAGATATGGTTTTCCTTCAAGTAAAAAGAGATACTCGGCAACAAGAGCTGCCCCATGGATTAAGCACATGGCAGCCTCAGTATAGCATTGGCGCTGAAGTCGAGAACAAATCACTAGTAATGCCGAGCTCAATGAAAAAGAAACAACCCACTTCTGTATGCTTCTCTGCCATGTGCTGCAGCCAAGTCAGTCTCAGGTCTGGTGAATTTTGATAGCTGCATTTCAATGATACGTATGACGATCAGTCACAGAGAATCAAAATGCGCTACATTACCCCTTGGAAATCCTGTACATCAAATCCATCAGCATTTCGGGGTCCTAAATTTGAAGGCAGCAAAATCACAAGCAAACCAGCTACATAAATTTAATGCCTACGTCTTGGAATTCCTGCATCTTGACAGTGTCGAGGAGAATTCGATGCAAATTGAGAGAGAGTTCACGCACTTTCTCAGGAAAGGTGGACTCGCGCATTTCAGCATCCTCGCGAGCATAATTGATGAGCGTTTTAAGGGAGCGGCGAAGATGATGTTCACTGAAACTCTGGAAAGAATCACAAGTTAACAGTCGTAGTAACTCGTACAAAACTCACAGATGTCCCAGCTACTATGGAAGATAGGGCTACCGTCACTTGAACCTTCACACGAGCAAAAGTCTGCAGTTTCAAGAGGTACAAACACACTTACAGTGAATACGGACAGATAATTAGTGAGGGTGATTACACACATTTCCTTGGAGCTCAAAGTTTTGCCGCATGAGGAGATAGAGAGAAGCACAGGCCAGTGCTCTGATTTCGGGAACTGACGAGGAGCAGTGTCGGAGGAGACGAGCACACAGCTCTGCACACTGCTCAGTCTCCTCGTAAAACACTAGTTCAGGGTACTTGCATACGATTGCTCGTTGTGTGGCAAATATGCACCTCATAACTTCAGTACTTTGATTGGAGCCCATGAGGTGAAGCAAGGCCTCCAAAACTTTGCCCAACATGCTCTGTGCCTCCAGAGATAAGGACTGCACTAGCAACTCCAAGGTATCCAGGACAATCAAACTAGCCTCAGCAGCAAGACTGCCTTCAATCATGGCGTCAGCTTCGATGTCTACCTTGGGTCTGTCGGCATGCTCAGCTGCAGCCTGCCAGTAAGTCTTGCCCCATCGCAAAACTTCGGCTAAATGTAACCAAAGCAGTGAGGGAGAGAACAACAAGTACTCGGTCATACCTTGTGGTTGATCCCTCAAAACTTTTCGCTGACGAAGTCGCTCACTTGCAGTACCTTGTCCTCCTCGAATGAGATTAGCCATCACGTTCTTGATGTCTGTGCCCTTGGAATTCCTTGATGAATTTGTAGTTGGCTGGCTCGATAAGTTGCGCTTTCCCTATATAGGATCAATGACGTACGATACACTCTAACAGGTGAATCTGCACCTTATATTCAAAGCAAGAGATGCAGAGGTCGAGGACATCGATGAGAAGGTTAAGACGTGTGATAGAAAGGGAGTTCCACCACAAACTCAAGAGTTTACTATCGATGTTTTTCAAGACCCAGAGAAAACAAATGAGAAGATTGCGTGTAGAAACTGGACCAAGCAACTGCTCCAGGGAACTCTCAAGAGAAGCTGGATCCTAAAGGAATGCAATCCAGTGACATGAAAACGACAATTTATAAAGACAACCAGAACCTGTGATCCAACTGAGCCTGCATCCACCGTCTCGCGAATCACCACAGATCTGCGAACAGCAGAGTTGCGTTCGAAAGTAGTAGTCCAGTCTTCCCAACCATCAGTACCTTTGTACAAATGCTGATAGTTGTCCATGACAACCGAGAGAAGGGGGAGATAAATGGAGGCAATACTAGCTCTAAATGCAGGGCTGTTGTAGCGAGAGTCGCTATCATGACTAGCCAAGAGGTCACGAACAACTTGTATGGCTTGTTCCTTTAGCTTAGAGTTCCTACAAGTTTAAACATAGATTTCTTTATCACAGTATAAACCATTGCAGGTTGGTTGTCAGGATATAATAATTGTGAAATCTACTTATACGTTCACCCCAATTACTCCCAGCAAGTTTTACTGTATTGCTCTGTTCCAGTACTTTCACTCGAAACTCACTTGCCATCCAGAACCTGAACCAGTTCGGACAGTAAAAGGCCAGAGAGATAATGATTGTGCCTGAATTCTGGTGAAAGGTCCCCCATGGCCTCCACATTAGGCACGTCCAAGTTTTCAAAGGTCGAGCTAATAGAACCGGAGGGTGAAGACTGCTGACTACCAGCTCCCATGGGATAGAGCATTTCCCCTAGTGGAAGGTTCAGAGTAACATAATGCTCATGGCTACAAATTATTCTGTAAAAGTCCAGACGAAATTCTGTCAGATTGAAGTCCTTCACTGACAAATTAAACTATACAGGGAGAGACAGAGGATATAAATCACATGGCATGGAGAATATCACAACATTAATACCTTCTTAAGGTAGGTCTTAACGAGAGTAAACACAAACCCCCTATCCAACAGAGAAAATGCATCATGAATGAAAAAGGCCAAACTGGTGTTGAGTTTCCTAGCAAGGTTCCCTTCCTGTGAAAAAAACAGTCATGAGTTTTACAGCCATTGCACGCTACCGACAGACCCACCTTGATGTGTCTCTGGCAAATTTCGACGGCAATTGCTCCAATGAGAGTTTCTAGATCCTCCATAAACTTCACCGAGAAGCGTTCTTTACGCAACGACTGAATTTTGCTGGTGCGATGTAGGTACTGGGCCATGCTTTTAATCTGTTTGATAGTTAAAATAGTAAAGGAAATAATTTACAGTCGAAACTGACAAACTTACCATCATCTCAAAGAAGAACCACGAGTTATTGACAATGAGATTTTTAGTGGTATAGTCCATATGAGTGAATATCCATTGCAAAACCACTTCCTCATGGTAAATCTGAAACATTATAGCTAGCGAATGCAACACGAAACATGAAGTCCATCTCACCTTTTTGACCGATACAGCAGAACTCGGGCGTGGTGGAGATCCCCTGAAATCTTCTGGGGCTGAAAAAGTACAGTCGGGGGTGACACGCTAGTAAACGAATGCTGGTAGTTATGCACTCACTGTTGAAGGAAACGCCCTTCGTTCCTCTCACCGAGCCTCCCTTGCTACTGAACTTGGCTGCGACCGACATGTAATCTTCTTCGGAAGTACCGAAACTGGAGGTGCGGCCCTTGGTCAGTGTAGCCGTTTTGGAGTCAAAAGCTCCGGCCGAGTGCTGACCTTGAGGGGAATTGAAGACATACTGCAGGTACGAAGAGAGAATGACGTTTCTTTCGTGTTTATCGTGTGGCAGATACAAACTTTGGACAGTGTGCACGATATTAGCCATTGCACCAAAAGCATAGCTGGAGACTTTTGCAGACTCTTCAGTGACAGATGGACGCACGAGTAGAGTGGCCAGATTGTTAAGAGTTATGTGGAGAAATTGAACGAGAGGTTCTGGATTAGCTTTGCTCAAGCTTTGCACAGAATTGGCCAATGCCTTTTCTTCTTGGTCTGCGCCGAGGCGTGGATTGAATTCATAAAAGAACTTCATGAAGTCTAGGAGATGCTCGTCCTGTCAGAGAGAAGACAGATGATACGTGGAACGGGAAGAGTATACTGTCAACGTACCTTGGGGTGGATGGAAGACACCATGGAAAGAGTGACTTTGAACAAAGGCTTATGGCCATCAATCCACTTCAGGTTAGGTAAGGCAACATCAGACGAAAGCTGACTGTAAGCAGGAGGAGGATGGTCAGCAGTAACACTCAAGTTGAATTCTCCAATTTGAGGTTTGCCATCGCGTAACAAAGGAATCCACTGAGTTGGTGTCAAGTAGTAAATGGGATATAATACATAGAAAGACTCACAGTACAACCAAGGAAATGTGGCTCTTGGACGAAGGCCTCTCCAGGTTTAGGCTTCTGACAGCTGATTTGGTAGAAAGAGAACAACAGGTGATGCTTATCAGTAAGCTTGGCTGGCAGTTCGACCTTGACTTCCTCATAAAATTCCGGTTGCCTAAGTACATTGAAACAGCATCGAAATCTCTTGGCCGCGATACAATTTATACGCACCTATTGTGATAAAGGATGGGACACCAGGATTCACGCAAGAATTGAGGAGAACAAGATTTTCCGTATATACACGGACAGGCATCTTCCTTTTCTTCGCCACTCATAAACTGAACTTTGACACCGACATTACGCCCTTTACCACTCCTAAAGTCCAGTGCTTCGGGGTACACATAGAGCATGTTCCTACACGTGACATACAAATCATTACAAGGCGAGACTATACGATACCGATCACGCACTTGTAAGTGGTCAAGGGAGAATACACTTCCGAGGGAGGAAATTCTTCAATTTCACGAGTAGGTCGACGAGAACGGTTATCAGGGAACGGCTCCACTTCCCAAAGGTTAGAGGTTAAACAACAAGGCATGTTATCGTGGGGTGCCGAAATATCTAACTTCAAATTCCCTGGTATGCTCTTGAACTTTCGGCTGATTGCAAGAGAGGATTTCTTCATTTCTCCCAAATAACGGAACAAGTCTTCTTCACTGAGCCTGTCACTTTCCTGCAAGTGCAGTACATTGAAGTCTCACACACGTCTCACACAAACATGCCGCACGTACCTGCTTGAAGAAGACATTGACCGTAAGGGTGACGGGGCAGAAATTCTGAGTCAGTGCTGCGAGGGGATCTTGCTTTTTCGTATCTCTCTGATCACCAGCAGAATAGCTGTCCTCCAGGCCACTATGGCTTGTCTGCGAGGTCATGCTTCCCGTCCGAGTTTCACGGCGGCGGTTGGGTTCGGGAGTATTTCCTCTCCTGTCGGCAGAGTCTTTCTCCTTATCATGAGAATTTACTCGTCGAATGTCACTACTAGAGGTGGATGCCGTTGAAGTTGCCGGAGTCTAAGTACGAGAGACATTCACAAAAACACATACTAGTGCGTGACTACTGGACTACCTGATTTCCTGCGAGTAACTCCAAGACGTTGATGGCCGTCCAAGCAAATGGCATGCGATACTTACCCAACTGCTGGCAGAAATAGTTTGCACTGACTTTGTACTTCTCTATAGCTTTCTTATCCAAGTCCTTGGCCTTAAGGTAAGGTTCAGCTGCATCGCTGATGTCACCTTGTTGCAGAACCTTCTCGATCTGCATCGTGAAAGTACAGTTGGGTTAATTCGCAAATGAAAGATTGGCCTTGAAAATTTACTTTGATGATGAGGAAGACATCACTACTCGGGTAAGTGACATTGAAGATGCCCGAGCGAGATAAACTGGCCATACTTCTCTCATCGAAATGGTCATCCAACATATGCTGAATATCTGAAGGATTACAATCGAGGTGAAAACTCTCAGATATCTTGCGTTTCTCTTTAGCATCGTAGAGAGCAACGACAGCAAAGATAGGTTCGATGCTCAGGTCAAATCTAACAACAACGATAAGACGCAATTAACGTACACATTAATTTGGCGAAACTCACTTCAACTCGGAGACTTTGATGTGAAGTCGAAGGCCTTGGGCTTCAGATGGCGGAGGGGCAGGAGTCCTATTTTCCCTGGCTCCTCTTCTATCGGGAAGGGGATACAAGCCAAAGAACGACGGGTGACGACTTTTTTCCCTTTCTGCCTTATTTTCCAGATCGACAGTAGCATCGTCACGCATGACGAGAAGATCAAGTATAGTACTGTCCGATTCAGCTGCTTCCAAGTTGTAGTCGATCCTGTTTACACCAGTAATATCATAGTTAACCGAAATCCCGAAAACTCACGTGGACGTCATGCTAGCCCTGTATAGACGCTTATCTGCATCCTGGAAGACAATTAATATAAAAGACTGAGAGGAGGGTGGAGCGAGCAACTCACAGAAATGCCTTCTGTGGGAGGCATGTCTACTTCGTAATGGTGCTGTGGAAGTAGCTTTGAATAGCTCGGTGTACGCTTGCATACCGAAAAACGACGCGAAAGAAAGTTCTCGTCTTGACCGTGAAAACTGCCAAACCTGGTTTTCAAAAGCAGACGAAACAAAACCTATTTCATCAGTTTTTTAAAGCTCACTTTCTGTTCAGCACAGTCCAATCTTGGGTGAAAGACCGTACACAGTCTCGGACCAAGGGGTCGTCCGAACGCCTAAATGTTACGAGCTGTAATGTCACGACGAAGGCAACACTAGAGAATTTACTTGGCAGGTCCTGGTACCGGAATTTCAACCGTCCTAAACTTGCGTGGCAAGGTAGCAACCGAAATATCGTCTTCGGGAAACAGCAACAGTTCTCTTAAAGGGGATGCATCTAACAGAGAACTGTTCTCCTTTATGAATTTTTCATAGTCAATGGGATCCACGACTTCAATGTTGACCGAGGACGAGCTGATGCTAGTCGAATGGGACTGAACAGATCAGACAGTCATAAAATCACTAAAACTACTGTAACCAAATACTCACCAAAATTGGATTTAGTTGATTACGTAATCCCACTGCCACTAAACCCTGAGTAACGGATCCCGATACATGGCCACTTATCGGAAAAGCGGTCTTTCCTCCCGTTCCATCAACGGACGAAAAAGCAGCTGACACTTGATTCCTAATTTGGGCCGCTGTACCGCTCCTACATACAAATGTACTGTATGAACATGTACAAAAGTCTTCATCCTTACTCGTTCAGTTCCCTTGCGAAAGACCTCTTCTTCTCCATTTTTATTTTCGGGTGGGGTTTTTAGACGCTCGCGCAGCATGCATAGTCTCGCTGGCCCCGCCCCTTCCGGAGCTCATTGATATAGATTTCATCTCTGTAGACATGATCATACAAGTTTTCTGGACTTCATTAATTTTATCGAGCACCTACTGCCTTGTAGGTTCGCTGACCATCAGTAATACCTCCTGTTCTATGAGACCCGAACCATCATGTAACGAAATGAATCTAACAATCGGTGAGTGCAATGTTACTACTGGAAAATGTCGTTGTAATTTGGGAGAGTGTTTTGTCTTGAATTCCAGTACTAACTACTGTGAAAAGACCTCCAAGTCCTGCTATATGTATCTAGAAAATGAAGGGATTTGTCGAAATGGAACTAGGTCGAGAACAGTGGCCATCTTGTTGAGTATTTTCCTCATAAATTTCGGTGCAGCCAACTTTTATATCGAAAGATATGACCTTGCTATTCCTCAAATTATATTGGGACTTGCACTGTGTCTATTTCAGTGTGGTTCGTGTGCTGTGGCTGGTTCGAGAGAGGGAGAAACCACTGTACCTTGTATCGTTTGTTGCTCAATCAACTCTTTTCTGTCACTGCTCTTTTTGTCCTGGTGGATTGCCGATTTGATTCTCTTTTCTACTCGCATGCGATTGGACGAACAGGACTGTCCACTATATTGAAATATTTTAAAAAATTAATGTTTTGTTTGACGTGTGTCCAGTCATTGCACTAATCTGTATGTGACATATTTTCCAGCAGTTTCACTAGTCCTTATTATTCTCACGACCTACATTATGACATAACTATTTTTAAAAAATTGCACAATAAAAACATTGAAATACCTGTCCTCTCCGCAAACCAAAATAACGAGCAACCGGATCGCTTTGTTGAATTCGAGGTAGTTGGAGCTCCTTTAGCTTGTACCGTAGGAGTAGCTCCTTTTTCTCTTCAGCTGTCATGACGACGTGCTGTGGAACCAATTCATGTTCTGTAATATTGATCATCAGTTCAGCTTCCCGGAATTGTTCCAACGAGTACTTTGGAGCCATGTCGATCAGTGCCTGCTTTGCCGATGGTGTCATTCCACTCTGCACTACAATGATGGCACGAGAGATATTCTCCTCTTGCATCCTCTGGCAATACCTATTATTATAATCATTACGATCAGGTCAAGAATAACAAACTATTAGCTCTCACTGTTTGATTGTCTTGATGCCAACCTTGACCTCCTCTGGAAAGAATACGAACATCTGGTCTGCCCAAATTAATCGCAGTAGTTGGCTAGCTTTAGATATTATATGCTTAGCTTACCGGTAGGATCCTCATTATGAGCCACGAGAATAGATAGCTCAGCACGAGAGGGTTTTCGCTCACTGTAAGGTAACATCAAATCAGGTCATGCATTAGATTTAGCCATACTACCTCGGTCTGTCTCCAAATTGTTCTTTAAACTGTTCTAAAGTTTGATCTAGCTCATCTTGGGTCACTAAATACCCTCTGTCGTGACACATTTGCATCACAGTCTTCCTGATGCGCCATAAATTGTAAGTTTCAACTTCATCATCCATGCTAGCTCATCAGATCAACCTTTGACCTCGACGAGATCCTTCGCTATTCGCCCGCGCCCTCACAAAATTTTATTGTGTAATTATAGCTGTCAGTTCTCTCTCCCGCTCCTATTTGCCTGCTGCCCTGTTCCCTCGTCGGCTTGTTTCTGTTGTTGCTCTTTTCTTGGAAATGGACTATCTTAGAATCCTGAAAATTGCTCCAGATATAATAATAGGTTATGTAGAACTAATGTGTGGAGAGAGTAATAAAAATATTGCATCTCGTAGATAGGAGTTATGATCTTACATAACATACTCAGGAAGGTATTATGAGTCAAAGGTATGAATTATGAGTCGCTGGCTTGATTTTTGTCTCTAAAAATTGATAATGTAGTTGAGATTTCTACAAAATAAAAATAATAACCTTAGATTACTTTAAAACTCATTTTTTTACTCCATCTTGTGGCATCATTGCTTCCCTGCGCTTTTAAAATTCAGATTGGTTACGATTATACCCATTTTAAAGTTCTCATTTAAGATTATGTTTATGCATGAATAAGGCATTTTCTGGATGATTTTATTTGATCAAAAGACCAAAAAAATGATTAAGTTTTCATATCTAAAGTATCAACTCTTGTAGATTCTTATCAAGTGGTGAACCCATAATAGGGACTGACTCCTAATACCCACACCTACCCTACTCTTGAATCGAAATATTTTATTGTGTAATAGCTGCCAGTTCTCTCTTCCGCTCCTGTTTGCCTGCTGCCCGCTGTGAGACTGTTCCCTCGTCGGCTTGTTTCTGTTGTGGTCTCCTGACCCGTAAGTGTTCAAACGGTAGCTAGATAGAACAAGCTACACCACAATCAATGGTCACACTTGAGATTTATATTCTTGAATCTGAAATATTTTATTGTGTAACAACTGTCAAGTTCTCTCTTCTGTTTGCCTGTGAGACTGTTCCCTCGTTGGACAACCAACGGTCACACTTGAGATTTATTGCTAGCTACTCTTGAATCGAAATATTTTATTGTGTAACAGCTGTCAAGTTTTCTCTTCTGTTTGCCTGCTGCCCGCTGTGAGACTGTTCCCTCGTCTGCTTGTTTCTGTTGTCGGTAGCTAGATAGAATAAGCTACACAACTAACGGTCACATTTGAGAGCTACTCTTGAATTTTATTGTGTAATAGCTGTCAGTTCTCTCTCCCGCTCTCGTTCGCCTTCTACCCGCTTTTGGACTGTTCCCTCGGTGGCTTGTTTCTGTTGTCTGTCTCCTGACCCGCAAGTGTTCAACCGTAGCTAGACATTCAATTTAGGCAAAACCAGTCACATTTGTGTTAGATACTCTTGAATTGAAATATTTCATAGCTGTTCCTGCTCTGGGACTGTTCCCTCGTCGGCTTTTTCCTGTTGTCAGTCGTAAGTGTTCAAATTCTATAATTACATTTGAATGTCAGTCACTTTTGCAGAGTTAGATCAGTTTACTAACCACATGGTTTGCTAGAAGATTCCTTGCCTGCAGCAGAAAAGTAATTTTGCCTGCAGCCATCATGACCAACCACCAACTGGTCAGTTATTTTCACTCGATTACCCAAAGCTATTGGATACCAGGTACATGCATGAGGGATGCTCAAATGTCCTCCAATACTTTCCTAGCCCTTAGGGAATGCTGGCTATTGCTGAGAGGTTAATTACAATTTTAGTTCATTCTATATATAAAACGGGCGCCCTCAGTAGAATGTCTGGCATAAAATGTGACATGTCCTTTAGATATTATTGGACAGAGCTACCGAATGGTTAGCCTCATCCCCAGGCCTATTTTTTTTTCGGGGGGAGGGGGGAAAAGCATTCCAGGGCCTCCACATACTACATCATAATATCATCCGTATACCTTTACTACTACGTATGAATAATGGGTGTGGTTAATTTCTTAAGATCGTTTTTGGAGCAGTTTGGTTCATTCTTGCTTTGAAACCATTTACGAGGGTAAAGATGTCTTTGTGTGTGTCTCCCCACAGGTAGTCTCGCTAACCAGATGTCGGGAAGAGTCTGTGCTACCAAGTGCTTCCCTTCCTGGCTGGCTGGCTGGCTTGCTTCCTGGCTGGCAGTTTGAAGACCTAGTAGTGTCTCCACTGATGGTTGACAGGTTTAAACTCTTGGAAAGAGACTGAGAGGCGTGAAATCGGTGGCCATCTCATCTCAAAACAGTATCTCTTGCTTCAAACTCGAGCCTTTGCACTGACAGTATTTTCTTTTGTGATCCTGAAGCCCTGTTCACGTCTATAGTGAAGGGATGCTCTTGACAAGATTTCTACGTCATAATAATCACGTGCTGTCATGACGATTTAATCTTGCGCATGCGCAATCAGTGTATACCAGGCCCTATTTTAATGGGCCTGGGAACGAGGCTACTGAATGGTCTGTATTGTGGACTCGAGTAGTATTATAGCACGAAAGTGTACAGCTCCTGTTAATTAGCATTCCAGAAATGATTTGATTCCAGAATAGCCTTGCTATAGTATAGCGTAATCACAGAGTTAGCAAGATCACTTTGTTCTTCTGGCCTCATTTTATAGGTCTGACATCAAAGTGCACAAAGTCATGCTGTCCAAGCGCACCATCAAAGTGCACGAGCCATGGTAGTCGTCTGTACTTACTGGCCCCGACCACATCTCTGAAAGAAGTGATGACTTCCCAAGTCACATTGGCCTGTGCTAACCACATTTGCTTTTAGCTGAAACAAGTCAAACATTTATTTAAACATCTTCCAAGATAGACACCCTCTGACACGGGTAGGTGGGTTTGTGTCGCCACATACCAACCAGACTTGCAAAAAGGTTTAGTCTAATCTCTACTTTAATTTGTCACACCTCCTACACCAGTCGTTCTACTGGAGGTATATATATATAATTAGGACATTAAAGGCACCCTTTATATAATATATTATATACAAAGGTAAAAGGGTCACCTGTGTCAAAAGTAGCTTTCAATCTGCCCGGCAGAAAACAAGGACAATGAAGAGGAAGAAAAAGGAAGAACCACCACAACTGACAAGGGAAGCTCCCCCCCCCCCCCCCCCCCCCCACGAAAAAGTAAGGGCAAAAATTTAATAAAAGTAGGGATGGCTTGTGAACTGTTTGGGGTTGGCCTGTGCCTTCTAACAGACATTCCCTCACCGACCAGAGTCTTTCTATTTACTATATTCATTATTGGCTGGACTAATGGTTACCCCACCCACAAACTGGTCAGGTTGTCCCTAGGCCCTAGGGGCCTCAGTATCCTGTAGGTCCCTCATAATCAGAGGCCAAAACAGGAGTTTGGCCATCTAGGCCTGTGATGTGCCCTGCGAGAAGGTGGAGAACATAAATTGGGGTGTGGACCATCTAGTCCAGAAAATAATCTTTCATGGCTTTGAGGGCTCAATATGAATACATGTTCTCTTGGTGCACACACATTCAGTTTGTGATGTCTGTCATCTGACAAGTTTTACCAATCCCATTATATAGAGCTAAAGGAAGGAGACAGCAAAGAACCTGTATCTGTTACATCCACTTCAGCCCCATCCAATTCAAGTGAGTAGGTACTTCAGTGTCCTAGCTGTAACGAAATCACTCAAAAGTTATGGCTGTGTTCTAGTAGTGATGCGACTACTACTATGTTCCCTGTGACATGCAGGAGGCAACCAAGAACCATGGGCCAACACAATGAAAGGAAACACAGCGATATGCAATGCTGCCTACAGTTTCAGTTGGAATTCTTGCGACACAATCGAACTCGATGGTGGAAAGAAATGTGTGGCAAAGAAGTGACATCGTTGAAATGAGTGTAAATATGGCAACAAACGAGGTTTCCATTGATGGAGATGTATTGCCACACAGTCTAAATATCGAGGACATTCATTTTTCAGGACAGCTTGTTAGTGTTCTTTCCAAGCTTCGTAGCAGTGGAGACAGTCCAATAAAACAATTTCAGCGGAGAACTCCTCTCACAGCAGGGAGCGGACGAACAAAGTATCGATCCCGTCGAATATCCTGCATTTAACGAAGAATATTGGAATCTTGTAATCGTACCACAATTCCGTGCATTGAAAATGTATTACCGACAAGCAGTAAGAAAGAATTTCGACAACGCTAGCAGAAGATATTTTATTACGAATTTAATGAGATATGCTTCTTCAGCGAAGCAGGAGTATATGGATTTTGTAAGTATGGGAACGAGTCGCTCTGGGGAGAGTCAGCCAGGTTCTTCCATTCTTACAAAGAAGGTAGCAAAATATAGGAACGAAAGGACTCCAACTCCGTCGTCGACATCGTCATGATCTTCTACTCCAACAACTGACAATTACAGTGTAACTATCAGCAATAGCTACTCAGATTGCGTTGGTTGGGATCCCAGGGGTAAAGTTCAGTCTAATCGCCAGCGTGCATCCGGTTGTATTTACGCAATACAATTTCATTTACATGCTCATCACGCGGAATATACGGACACTAGGATACTAGGAAATTTTTATGACCTTGTATCTCTAGATTCTGTCAACATAAATCAACAAGACTTGGGCGGCAGTTTTAGGCCGGCACAGATGACCTTTAGTGTGAATTTGGTACACGTAGCTATTACCACTAGAGAGTTATCAAGCCATGTCTCAATTTCAAGTGTATTGTTGGATTATAGGGCCATTTCCTGTAAACAAGTTATTTCATTTTGATACAGGTACATTCTATAGAGGAATACTTACTGCATGTATAAATCCAACAATCATTTCTGTTCAAACATAATAACATAGTATAAATGACACCACATCTTTGCCACAAATAAATCACAATACACACTATAATGACTACAGTCTTGACAGCTTTGTTTCTTGAATTTCTACTTCAGTGCCTGCAGTGATCAATGACAAGTAAAGTACATCAGAGTAAACGTGGCCCCTGCTACATTTGTGTCATAAGGAGAGCGTGCAGTATACACATCCAGAGAATATGGAACAAATGTTAATTTTGGACCCAATGTCAAGCTTGCTATAACCGAGTAGCAGGAAATGTAAATTTTCACCCAGGACCGAAGGCCTAAACCAGTAACTACTGGCATATTAAACTGCAATGCAAAACAGGGTCTATAGGCATACTAACATAGCCACACCTTCTAACAGGGAAATAACTGGTGGCGTTCACTGTGAATAACACAGTAAACACACTTTCAAGGAACACTACATTCAGGTTTACAGTACCTTGCAACTTGCAAGCTCATAGGGAGTGAATGATCCAACACAGAGAACAGTACTCTAAATATTGCCCATCACCCGACATATCAACCCTTATTTGAGCCAGATCAGTAATGAACAGTCTACCCTATCAGAGTAGACATGAAAATTATTTGAGACAGATGAAAAATTCTAACTTGAGAATGATTCTAACACTGCTATGATTATATTAAACATACACTTATATATACAAACATGGGCCATTTGCTGTAAAACGTAAGTATCAACCTAAAGTATGGACATACATGTTAGAATACATACTGACTATATGTTTGTAGTAAGATAACTTCTGTTCATCTCTCTGAAGGGCCCTTAAGAGCCATCTAAACTTCCATGACTCTCAACCACCATGGCTATTCTATGTTAAAAAGAGTTACTGTTTACTTACATAGCGGATAGTACGGTAGAATAAGCCTATCACCATCTGTTGAGAATAAACCTACCATCTATAAGGTATCTAGTCTGATGAAAAGCCGAGCTCAAGAGATGTACCTCAGCGGCCATTTTCTCAAAAATTATGACGTCATCGTGTAATACAAAAAGTATTGTAAATGTACGCTGGCGTGTAGACTGAGTTTACACGATTGATGTTGAAGTCAAATCTGCCGACCACCAAGCATCAGACACTCAGATTATCGATCAGATGGTGGAACTATTCAGGCCTAACCAAAAAAAAAACAACAAAAAACATGTTGGGGTGTGTCATAAAGCCAGGATACGTCGACTTCTACATTTTACGAAAGTTGGAAAAAAGAATACAATTGCTGCTATACGAAAAGAGAAATCTCGGGGAGTTGGAAACGATACGAGAAATGTGTGAACTTTTCATAGCTTTTATTTTCTTTGTACAGTGCACATGATTATAAGGCATTGCACAAAATCCTGTGATTATCACTCTTAATTGTGTCTAATATTTATAGCACAAAAGGTGCTCGGGCTAGCTCTCTAGGTTCTGTGCAGGATAGATAAAAGTAATCCTAGATGGATCTGATTTTCTGCTACCGACACTTCCACGCAAACTGCTGGGCCACGAAGGACTTGAGACGCTTCTATGCAATGTGCCGAGTGCCGAAGGAGCTGCAGAGGTGGGTGCAGTCTCGCTACAAAGGACGTGCTTTAAAGTGACAGCACTGTTGCCTGAAGACGTCGAAAGCGTTGTCGTCGCAAATCCCTAAACAAACACAGTTTTCAGTAAATATTGCTATTCGTCTTAATCGTAATTACGTCCTTACCTTGTTTGAAGAGGCATAGGAAAAATTTGTTATTTACGACGGGATGGTCAATTTGGATAATCTGTCGATGGTAACTGGTTTGCTGGGGTTATAATACATCCAAGTTGTAGCCAATCGTGTTCTATGCCGTGGAAATGGGGTTCAGATCTGTACATTACGCTATTAAACATTCTTATGCATAGCCCGGTCAAGGTCTATCAAGACAGGCTGATAGTTTTCGTTAAAACAAATGTCAAGTCTCAAATCCAAATGAACCAAACCGACTTGACGTAGGGACTTGATATTTTCAAAAAATAGAGAGACGAAATCACCCAAACATGGCCGTACAGTGAAACCTAGAGACCACCCTTAGGACTTGTATAGGTATCTTCCAATGATGACAAATGGTTATAACTCCTTAATAACAAAAGGGATTTCTATGAAATTGCATATATATGACATACTAGTAATTTCATACAACATATTTGAAATTCTTTGAATTCCGTTAAGTCATTAAGGGGTTATTACCGTAATACCACATCTCCAAAACCATCAGGGGGAATTCTATGAAATTGCATATGTATAATATACTGGTAATTCCCCACAACATATTTGAAATTCTTCAAGTCATTAAGGGGTTATTACTGCAATACCATATCTCAAAAACCATCAGGGGGATTTCTATGAAATTGCATATGTATAACATGCTGGTAATTCACCAGGACATATTTGAAATTCTTTGAATTCCCTCAAGTCATTAAGGGGTTATTACTGTTATACCATATCTGTGAAGTCAGACATAGTAACCGCGTGGTCACAAAGGAATGTAATTACTAACCATAAATTTCCAGTGTGATACATAGTAGTGTCTTAGTCATGTGGATTTTCACATTAGCAGTTTTGGAGACTGCAACTATGTATGGGTGGTATGTCTGATTACCCTTAAAAGGTTTATTATATCTCGAAAATCAGGGGATTTTTATAATTATTTCAAAAACATGTTTGAATTTGTAGAATTCTGTCAAGTTATTGAGTGATCATCAAAAACCATCAGGGATACGTACTAAGGCAATGTGAAACATTTGACAGCCAGCGAGCAAGTACTCTTGTGCTTCAAGTCTTTAGAAAATTTGCTGTGTTAAGTGGCAGGCATAAAACATGTACATAAAACACAATCCCTCCAAATTCCCTCTTGTGTGGAAGGATCTCTTGAAGTTTGAACGTTTCGATCAATCCATTGCACTGAAGTCAATCTCCTCGGCCGCAGCTTTAACCTCTTGGCTCCTTAATCGATACATACTTTAACCTCAACCTAGTCTACATAATAACACAATCCTCTTGTTTGAAATGATCTCTTGCAGTTTAAAACTTTCGCTGCAGCTATAACCCCTTGGCTTGTAAATTGATACATACTTTACCCTCAACCTAGTGTACATAAGAACACAATCCCTCCAAATTCCCTCTTGTATGTTGCAGTTTGAACACTTTGATCAATGAAATCAATCTCCTTGGCAGCAGCTTTAACTCCTTGGCTCCTTAATTGATACATAGCTTTCTCTCAACCTAGTGAACACAAGAACACAATCCCTCCAAATTCCCTCTTGTATGAAAGGATCTCTTGAAGTTTGAACATTTCGCTCAACCCATTTGCACTGAAATCAATTTTCTTGGCCGCAGCTTTAACACCTCGTTCCTAAATTGATATGTACCTTTCTCTCTTCTAAGAACACAATTCCTCAAAATTCCCTCTTGTATGAAAGGATCTCTTGAAGTTTGAAAGTTTCGATCAATCCATTGAACTTAAAACAAGCAGCTTTAACCTCTTGGCTCCTAAATCGATACATACCTTTCTCTCACCCTAGTGTACATAAGAACACAATCCCTCTTGTATGAAAGGATCTCTTGCAGTTTGAACGTTTGGATCAATCCATTGCACTGAAATCAATCTCCTCGGCTGCACCCTTGGCTCCTAAATTGATACATACCTTTCTCTGACCCTAGTGTACACAAGAACACAATCCATCCAAATTCCATCTTGTATGAAGGATCTCTGAAGTTTGAACGTTTCGATCAATCCATTGCACTGAAATCAATCTCTGCAGCTTCCCTCTTGTATGATTTCCGTCAGTCATTAATCTCAAAAACCATCAGGGGGAATTCTATGAAATCGCATAATGCATAACATGCTGGTGAATTCTAGTCATTAAGGCGTAATACCATATCTCAAAAACCATCAGGGGGATTTGTATGAAATCACTCATGCATAACATGTCTGCACGACATATTTGAAATTCTTCCAATTCCCTCGTCATTAAGTACCATATCTCAAAAACCATCAGGAATTGCATATGCATAACATGCTGATAATTCCCCACGACCTAATTATTTGAAATTCTTCCAATTCCCTCAAGTCATTAAGTACAATATCTCGAAAACCATCAGGGGGAATTCTATGGAATTGCATATGCATAACATGCCCACGACATATTTGAAATTCTTCCAATTTCCATAAGTCATTAAGGGGTTAATACATATCTTATAAGGGGAATTCTATGAAATTGCCTATGAATAACATGCTGGTAATTCCCCACGACATATTTGAAATTCTTCCAATTCCTTCAAGTCATTAAGGGGTTATTACCGTAATACCATATCTCGAAAACTATCAGGGGGATTTGTATGAAATCACACAAGCATAACATGCTGATTATACCCCACGACATATTTGAAATTCGTCAAATTCCCTCAAGTCATTAAGGTGTTATTACTGCAATACCTATCTCAAAAACCATCGGGGGAATTCTATGAAATCATGTATGCATAATATGCTGGTAATCCCCCATGTCACATTTGAAATTCTTCCAATTCCCTGAAATATAAAGAGAATGCAAAAGATTTCTATATAATAGCATTGCCACTTGTATATGCTTACTTTGGCCATAACGATAATTTTGAAAATATTCCACAAGGGCTGCATCATAGGAGTTCCTAGCTACATCATAAAATACAAAAAACATTGGAAACTTGCCTTGCGATTGGGTGGAAAAAGATACTTCCTGCATTGTCGGAGTTCCTTAGCCAAGGACGGTACTTTGCCCCAGTCTGCATTGGTCGTAACCCCCGTAGCCGGTTGCAAGCGATTAATTTCATACCTCAAACCGAGCCAGTCATGCCATTTCTACTAACTTTAAAAGAAATTTTCCTTTCGCTCATGTTTTTATTATAAATTTATACAGATAATTCTGATATCCTCTCTGTGTGTATTTCACACATTTAATTTGTGGATATCGATACCCACCTATAACGCAATACTTTCATTCGCTCAAAACTTTTGAAATTTAAAGAAAATACAAAAGATTTCTATATAACAGCATTGCCTTCTGTTTAAGCTATCTATTAATATGCTTAGTTTGGCCATACCTATAATTTCGAAAATATATCATAATAGGTCTTCAAAGTAACGGATGACGAATTCATACTATCATAATTTTTGAAACATCAATCATATACAGATAATTTCTATAGCATAGCATTGGTCTTTATGTAAGCTTTCTGTTCATATACTTACTTTGTCCATTCAGACAATTTTCAAAACACATGGTAAAGGGTCGTCGAATTTCTAACCTACAGATAACTGATGGTGACTTCTGGCTATCATAACTTTTGAAATATCAAGTGTATACATATAATTTTGATATCATAGCATTGCTCTCTGTGTAAGCTTTCTGCTAATATGCATATTTTGTCCATATCAACAAAGTTCAACTATTCAGAACAGTCTCTTCACTATTAACTTTCGAAATATTCACCCACATTTTGTTAAATTTTTCTTAACACACATAGTTAAGACAATTGCGCATATTAATTGCTAACTACGCATATTTGTCTAATTGATGCCCACCATGTCTAATTGGCGCCCACCATGTCTAATTGGCGCCCACCATGTCTAATTGGCGCCCACCATGTCTAATTGGCGCCCACCATGTCTAATTGGCGCCCACCATGTCTAATTGGCGCCCACCATGTCTAATTGGCGCCCACCATGTCTAATTGGCGCCCACCATGTCTAATTGGCGCCCACCATGTCTAATTGGCGCCCACCATGTCTAATTGGCGCCCACCATGTCTAATTGGCGCCCACCATGTCTAGGACTTGTATAGGTATCTCCCAATGATGACAAATGGTTACAACTCCTTAATAACAAAAGAGATTTCTATGAAATTACATATATATGACATACTAGTAATTCCATACAACATATTTGAAATTCTTTGAATTCCGTTAAGTCATTAAGGGGTTATTACCGTAATACCATATCTCAAAAACCATCTGGGGGAATTCTATGAAATTGCATATATATAACATACTGGTAATTCCCCACAACATATTTGAAATTCTTCCAATTCCCTCAAGTCATTAAGGGGTTATTACCATAATATCATATCTCGAAAACCATCAGGGGAATTCTATGAAATTACATCCGTATAACATCCTGGTAATTCCCCACAACATATTTGAAATTCTTCCAATTCTGTCAAGTCATTAAGGGGTTGTTACCATAATACCACATCTCAAAAACCATCAGGGGGATATCTATGAAATTACATATGTATAACATACTGGTAATTCCCTAAAACATATTTGAAATTCTTCGAATTCCGTCAAGTCATTAAGGGGTTCTTACCGTAATACCATATCTCAAAAACCATCAGGGGGATTTCTTTAAAATTATATATGTATGACATACTGGTAATTCCCTATAACATACGAAATTCTTCGAATTCAGTTAAGTCATTAAGGGGTTATTACCGTAATGCCATATCTCAAGAACCATCAGTGGAAAGTTGTGTGGTCAGACATAGTAACCACGTGGTCATAAAAGAATGTAATTACTAACCATAAATTTCCAGTGTGATACATCTGTATGAAATGCATTGTTTCTCTGGAATGAAGTATAGCATTGGCCTAAAATTTGCATATAGTTATTATCTGAATAGGTGGACAAATCAACATTTGGATTTATCGACACCTATTCTAGAATTTCATTTAGCAAGCCATGTAATGTTGCAATAGCAGAGTTTCAAGTCCTTAGCATTAGAGATTGACAGAGTCATGCAAGTGGTTGCTCCCTCCATACATAGAAAGCTATAAAACCAACAGGGGGAATTCTATGAAAGCCCTCAGAATAACCAAACCCTCTGGCAGCCTTAGCCAAACCCATAGATATATGCTGGTTCAAGGTCTGAAAAAAAAAACAACAAAAAAAAACAAGAGGCCCTATACACCTAAAAATCCGAATAATGGACACCTAGAGGCCCTGTACACCTAGCAATATGAATAACGGACAATTAGCCCTCAGAATAACCCTTACAGATATATGCTGGTTCTAGGTCCGAAAAAACAACAAGAGGCCCTATACACCTAGCAATCCGAATAATGGACACCTAGACCCAAAATCTCAAATCATTAATCAAACACGAAGTTAACAAACTTGAACTCCAAGTTCCAGTGGGCAGAATGCACTTAAGATCTTGGATTGTGGGGTTAACACTTCTAGAATACGAGGGTGAACTAGGATATGATAGCTGTAACCCCCCTCCCAAAGGCTTGTGATGTGCAAGTTACTTGCCTTCTGTCTATTAAATGACAGGTCCCTAGAACTTTGCTCATTGTCCCCCCAGCTGTATCCCTGAAAGTAGTTTGAACATTTCGATCAATCCATCAATCTCTTTGGCTGCAGCTTTAACCCCTCGGTTCCTTAATTGATACATACCTTTCTCTCACCCTAGTGTACATAAAAACACAGTCTCTCCAAATTCCCTATCGTATGAAAGGATCTCTTGAAGTTTGAAAGTTTAGATCTATCCATTGCACTAAAATCAATCTCCTCAGCAGCAGCTTTAACCCCTTGGCTCCAAAATAGATACATACCTTTTTCTCGACCTAGTGTACATAAGAACGTAATCCTTCCAAATTCCCTCTCGTATCTTGTAGTTTAAACGTCTCGATGAATCGAAAACAATCTCCTGTGAAGCATATTTAACCCCTTGGGTCCTAAATTGATAATTACTTTTTTTCAACCTAGTTTACATATTAACATAATCCCTCCAAATTCCCTCTTGTATGAAAGGATCTCTTATAGTTTAAACGTTTTGATGAATCCATTACACTAAAATCAATCTCCTTTGCCACAGCTTTAACTCCATGGTTCCTAAATTGATATATACAAACTAGTTTACATAAGAACACAATCCCTTCAAATTCCCTCTTGTATGGAAGGATCTCTTGCAGTTTAAACGTTTCGATGAATCCATTGCACTGAAATCAATCTCCTCAGCCGCAGCATTAACCCCTTGGCTCCTTAATTAATACATACCTTTTCTCTCACCCAAGTTTACATGAGAACACAAATTCCCTCATGTATGAAAGGATCTGTTGCAGTTTGAATGTTTCGATCAGTCCATTGGACTGAAATCAATCTCCTCGGCTTGAGATTTAACCCCAATCGATACATACTTTCCTCTAAATCTATAGTTTGCATAAGAACACAATCCCTCCTAATTTCATCTTGTATTTAAAGATCTCTTGTAGTTTAAACCATAAATAACCAAAACATGCATAACCATGAATAACCTTCAATAACCAAGGATAACCATTGATAACCAACCATGAATAACAGTGGCGTATCTAGAGTTTGAGCTAGGAGGGTGCTTGCATAATGCGCGGCGAAATTTTTGCGAACCACGCCCACTTTTGATTAACCATACCCTCTTTATCATACCCAGATGATGGCCTAAGTATTAGCTACCCTACTTTACCAGCGTACAGGATCAGAAGTGAGAAGACACTGGTGCAGACTGAATAAAGAAGCACAGAAATTTTAGATCGAGATGTGCATTATTTAGGGTAAAAACGTGCCGGGCGCATGCGCCTCGCCGATGTGATTATTGAACTCTGACCCAATGCTGCTCTTTCTGTGAGTGTAATATTAAACTGCTTGCTAGATGATCAGCTTTAAATAATTGGATAGATAACTATAGAAGCGAGCCTACTGAAAAAGCTAGCTAGCAGCGGGGGTGCTCGAGCACCCTGAGCACCTCGCTAGATACGCCACGCACCTCGCTAGATACGCCACTGAATAACCATGAATAACCATGAATAACCATGAATAACCAGCAGCAGCATAACCATGAATAACCATGGATACCAATTAAATGGCTATAACCATTAACAATCTAGCTATAGTAATTAACAAACTTGCTATAGCCAATGTGCCTACGCTTGGACCATCAAAAAAGGAAACATCAGCCCATTTAGACTGCCATTCGGTACTTACAGCACGGTAGGACCATCAGAAATGTAAAATATTGGCTATGGAAAGATATCAGCTATAGCTACCGTAGCTACTGTTGGACGAAATAAGCCACGATATAAATAGATAAACCTACAGTTGGGGTCTTGAAGAGGTTTTCTCCACTCGAGGCTGCTCTCCAGGCGCTTCCATCTTCCCGAATGAAAGTTTCACTCAGGTAGGGATAATCTCATGGCACTTGTGGGGCTCGACTAACTTTAACATAGACATAGAGGGTAAAAGGGATAGTTGTACCTGTATAATATAGAAATTCTCTTTTCGCTCATAACGTCCTTGTTATTATGTCTACACAGATTTTTTTATATCAATACATTGTTCTCTGTATGTACTTTCTGATCATATGTGATATCAATAATTTTTAAAAATATATCCACCTATAACATATTCTTTCGATCAAAACTTTTGAAATATAAAGAGAATGCAAAAGATTTCTATATAATAGCATTGCCACTTATGTATGCTTACTTTGGCCATAACGATAATTTTCAAAATATATGGTAATGGGTCCAACCTATCTATAACTGATGAATTACCAATTAGTACTCTGCCCCAGTCTGCATTGGTCGTAACCCCCGTAGCTGGTTACAAGCGATTAATTTCATACCTCAAACCGAGCCAGTCATGCCATTTCTACTAACTTTAAAAGAAATTTTCCTTTCGCTCATAATGTTTTTATTATAAATTTATACAAATAATTCCGATATCCTCTCTGTGTGTATTTCACACGTTTAATTTGTGGATATCGATATCCACCTATAACACAATACATTCATTCGCTCAAAACTTTTGAAATATACAGAAATTCCAAAAGATTTCTATATAACAGCATTGCCCTCTGTTTAAACTATCTATTGATATGCTTAGTTTGGCCATACCAATAATTTCGAAAATATATCATAATAGGTCTTCAAAGTAACTGATGACGAATTCATACTATCATAACTTTTGAAACATCAATCGTATACAGATAATTACTATAGCATATCATTGCTCTTTATGCAAGCTTTCTGTTCATATACTTACTTTGTCCATTCCGACAATTTTCAAAATACATGGTAAAGGGTCGTCAAATTTCTAACCTACTGATAACTGATTGTGACTTCTGGCTATCATAACTTTTGAAATATCAAGTGTATTCATATAATATTAATATCATAGCATTGCTCTTTGTGTAAACTTTCTGCTAATATGAATATTTTGTCCATATCAACAAAGTTCAACTATTCAGAACAGTCTCTTCACTATTAACTTTAAAAACAATTGCGCATGTCAATTGCCAACTACGCATATTTTTCCTATTGATGCCCACCACTTCTAATTGATGCCCACCACTTCTAATTGATGCCCACCACTTCTAATTGATGCCCACCACTTCTAATTGATGCCCACCACTTCTAATTGATGCCCACCACTTCTAATTGATGCCCACCACTTCTAATTGATGCCCACCACTTCTAATTGATGCCCACCACTTCTAATTGATGCCCACCACTTCTAATTGATGCCCACCACTTCTAATTGATGCCCACCACTTCTAATTGATGCCCACCACTTCTAATTGATGCCCACCACTTCTAATTGATGCCCACCACTTCTAATTGATGCCCACCACTTCTAATTGATGCCCACCACTTCTAATTGATGCCCACCACTTCTAATTGATGCCCACCACTTCTAATTGATGCCCACCACTTCTAATTGATGCCCACCACTTCTAATTGATGCCCACCACTTCTAATTGATGCCCACCACTTCTAATTGATGCCCACCACTTCTAATTGATGCCCACCACTTCTAATTGATGCCCACCACTTCTAATTGATGCCCACCACTTCTAGGGGCTAGGGCTAGGGCTAGGGCTAGGGCTAGGGCTAGGGCTAGGGCTAGGGCTAGGGCTAGGGCTAGGGCTAGGGCTAGGGCTAGGGCTAGGGCTAGGGCTAGGGCTAGGGCTAGGGCTAGGGCTAGGGCTAGGGCTAGGGCTAGGGCTAGGGCTAGGGCTAGGGCTAGGGCTAGGGCTAGGGCTAGGGCTAGGGCTAGGGCTAGGGCTAGGGCTAGGGCTAGGGCTAGGGCTAGGGCTAGGGCTAGGGCTAGGGCTAGGGCTAGGGCTAGGGCTAGGGCTAGGGCTAGGGCTAGGGCTAGGGCTAGGGCTAGGGCTAGGGCTAGGGCTAGGGCTAGGGCTAGGGCTAGGGCTAGGGCTAGGGCTAGGGCTAGGGCTAGGGCTAGGGCTAGGGCTAGGGCTAGGGCTAGGGCTAGGGCTAGGGCTAGGGCTAGGGCTAGGGCTAGGGCTAGGGCTAGGGCTAGGGCTAGGGCTAGGGCTAGGGCTAGGGCTAGGGCTAGGGCTAGGGCTAGGGCTAGGGCTAGGGCTAGGGCTAGGGCTAGGGCTAGGGCTAGGGCTAGGGCTAGGGCTAGGGCTAGGGCTAGGGCTAGGGCTAGGGCTAGGGCTAGGGCTAGGGCTAGGGCTAGGGCTAGGGCTAGGGCTAGGGCTAGGGCTAGGGCTAGGGCTAGGGCTAGGGCTAGGGCTAGGGCTAGGGCTAGGGCTAGGGCTAGGGCTAGGGCTAGGGCTAGGGCTAGGGCTAGGGCTAGGGCTAGGGCTAGGGCTAGGGCTAGGGCTAGGGCTAGGGCTAGGGCTAGGGCTAGGGCTAGGGCTAGGGCTAGGGCTAGGGCTAGGGCTAGGGCTAGGGCTAGGGCTAGGGCTAGGGCTAGGGCTAGGGCTAGGGCTAGGGCTAGGGCTAGGGCTAGGGCTAGGGCTAGGGCTAGGGCTAGGGCTAGGGCTAGGGCTAGGGCTAGGGCTAGGGCTAGGGCTAGGGCTAGGGCTAGGGCTAGGGCTAGGGCTAGGGCTAGGGCTAGGGCTAGGGCTAGGGCTAGGGCTAGGGCTAGGGCTAGGGCTAGGGCTAGGGCTAGGGCTAGGGCTAGGGCTAGGGCTAGGGCTAGGGCTAGGGCTAGGGCTAGGGCTAGGGCTAGGGCTAGGGCTAGGGCTAGGGCTAGGGCTAGGGCTAGGGCTAGGGCTAGGGCTAGGGCTAGGGCTAGGGCTAGGGCTAGGGCTAGGGCTAGGGCTAGGGCTAGGGCTAGGGCTAGGGCTAGGGCTAGGGCTAGGGCTAGGGCTAGGGCTAGGGCTAGGGCTAGGGCTAGGGCTAGGGCTAGGGCTAGGGCTAGGGCTAGGGCTAGGGCTAGGGCTAGGGCTAGGGCTAGGGCTAGGGCTAGGGCTAGGGCTAGGGCTAGGGCTAGGGCTAGGGCTAGGGCTAGGGCTAGGGCTAGGGCTAGGGCTAGGGCTAGGGCTAGGGCTAGGGCTAGGGCTAGGGCTAGGGCTAGGGCTAGGGCTAGGGCTAGGGCTAGGGCTAGGGCTAGGGCTAGGGCTAGGGCTAGGGCTAGGGCTAGGGCTAGGGCTAGGGCTAGGGCTAGGGCTAGGGCTAGGGCTAGGGCTAGGGCTAGGGCTAGGGCTAGGGCTAGGGCTAGGGCTAGGGCTAGGGCTAGGGCTAGGGCTAGGGCTAGGGCTAGGGCTAGGGCTAGGGCTAGGGCTAGGGCTAGGGCTAGGGCTAGGGCTAGGGCTAGGGCTAGGGCTAGGGCTAGGGCTAGGGCTAGGGCTAGGGCTAGGGCTAGGGCTAGGGCTAGGGCTAGGGCTAGGGCTAGGGCTAGGGCTAGGGCTAGGGCTAGGGCTAGGGCTAGGGCTAGGGCTAGGGCTAGGGCTAGGGCTAGGGCTAGGGCTAGGGCTAGGGCTAGGGCTAGGGCTAGGGCTAGGGCTAGGGCTAGGGCTAGGGCTAGGGCTAGGGCTAGGGCTAGGGCTAGGGCTAGGGCTAGGGCTAGGGCTAGGGCTAGGGCTAGGGCTAGGGCTAGGGCTAGGGCTAGGGCTAGGGCTAGGGCTAGGGCTAGGGCTAGGGCTAGGGCTAGGGCTAGGGCTAGGGCTAGGGCTAGGGCTAGGGCTAGGGCTAGGGCTAGGGCTAGGGCTAGGGCTAGGGCTAGGGCTAGGGCTAGGGCTAGGGCTAGGGCTAGGGCTAGGGCTAGGGCTAGGGCTAGGGCTAGGGCTAGGGCTAGGGCTAGGGCTAGGGCTAGGGCTAGGGCTAGGGCTAGGGCTAGGGCTAGGGCTAGGGCTAGGGCTAGGGCTAGGGCTAGGGCTAGGGCTAGGGCTAGGGCTAGGGCTAGGGCTAGGGCTAGGGCTAGGGCTAGGGCTAGGGCTAGGGCTAGGGCTAGGGCTAGGGCTAGGGCTAGGGCTAGGGCTAGGGCTAGGGCTAGGGCTAGGGCTAGGGCTAGGGCTAGGGCTAGGGCTAGGGCTAGGGCTAGGGCTAGGGCTAGGGCTAGGGCTAGGGCTAGGGCTAGGGCTAGGGCTAGGGCTAGGGCTAGGGCTAGGGCTAGGGCTAGGGCTAGGGCTAGGGCTAGGGCTAGGGCTAGGGCTAGGGCTAGGGCTAGGGCTAGGGCTAGGGCTAGGGCTAGGGCTAGGGCTAGGGCTAGGGCTAGGGCTAGGGCTAGGGCTAGGGCTAGGGCTAGGGCTAGGGCTAGGGCTAGGGCTAGGGCTAGGGCTAGGGCTAGGGCTAGGGCTAGGGCTAGGGCTAGGGCTAGGGCTAGGGCTAGGGCTAGGGCTAGGGCTAGGGCTAGGGCTAGGGCTAGGGCTAGGGCTAGGGCTAGGGCTAGGGCTAGGGCTAGGGCTAGGGCTAGGGCTAGGGCTAGGGCTAGGGCTAGGGCTAGGGCTAGGGCTAGGGCTAGGGCTAGGGCTAGGGCTAGGGCTAGGGCTAGGGCTAGGGCTAGGGCTAGGGCTAGGGCTAGGGCTAGGGCTAGGGCTAGGGCTAGGGCTAGGGCTAGGGCTAGGGCTAGGGCTAGGGCTAGGGCTAGGGCTAGGGCTAGGGCTAGGGCTAGGGCTAGGGCTAGGGCTAGGGCTAGGGCTAGGGCTAGGGCTAGGGCTAGGGCTAGGGCTAGGGCTAGGGCTAGGGCTAGGGCTAGGGCTAGGGCTAGGGCTAGGGCTAGGGCTAGGGCTAGGGCTAGGGCTAGGGCTAGGGCTAGGGCTAGGGCTAGGGCTAGGGCTAGGGCTAGGGCTAGGGCTAGGGCTAGGGCTAGGGCTAGGGCTAGGGCTAGGGCTAGGGCTAGGGCTAGGGCTAGGGCTAGGGCTAGGGCTAGGGCTAGGGCTAGGGCTAGGGCTAGGGCTAGGGCTAGGGCTAGGGCTAGGGCTAGGGCTAGGGCTAGGGCTAGGGCTAGGGCTAGGGCTAGGGCTAGGGCTAGGGCTAGGGCTAGGGCTAGGGCTAGGGCTAGGGCTAGGGCTAGGGCTAGGGCTAGGGCTAGGGCTAGGGCTAGGGCTAGGGCTAGGGCTAGGGCTAGGGCTAGGGCTAGGGCTAGGGCTAGGGCTAGGGCTAGGGCTAGGGCTAGGGCTAGGGCTAGGGCTAGGGCTAGGGCTAGGGCTAGGGCTAGGGCTAGGGCTAGGGCTAGGGCTAGGGCTAGGGCTAGGGCTAGGGCTAGGGCTAGGGCTAGGGCTAGGGCTAGGGCTAGGGCTAGGGCTAGGGCTAGGGCTAGGGCTAGGGCTAGGGCTAGGGCTAGGGCTAGGGCTAGGGCTAGGGCTAGGGCTAGGGCTAGGGCTAGGGCTAGGGCTAGGGCTAGGGCTAGGGCTAGGGCTAGGGCTAGGGCTAGGGCTAGGGCTAGGGCTAGGGCTAGGGCTAGGGCTAGGGCTAGGGCTAGGGCTAGGGCTAGGGCTAGGGCTAGGGCTAGGGCTAGGGCTAGGGCTAGGGCTAGGGCTAGGGCTAGGGCTAGGGCTAGGGCTAGGGCTAGGGCTAGGGCTAGGGCTAGGGCTAGGGCTAGGGCTAGGGCTAGGGCTAGGGCTAGGGCTAGGGCTAGGGCTAGGGCTAGGGCTAGGGCTAGGGCTAGGGCTAGGGCTAGGGCTAGGGCTAGGGCTAGGGCTAGGGCTAGGGCTAGGGCTAGGGCTAGGGCTAGGGCTAGGGCTAGGGCTAGGGCTAGGGCTAGGGCTAGGGCTAGGGCTAGGGCTAGGGCTAGGGCTAGGGCTAGGGCTAGGGCTAGGGCTAGGGCTAGGGCTAGGGCTAGGGCTAGGGCTAGGGCTAGGGCTAGGGCTAGGGCTAGGGCTAGGGCTAGGGCTAGGGCTAGGGCTAGGGCTAGGGCTAGGGCTAGGGCTAGGGCTAGGGCTAGGGCTAGGGCTAGGGCTAGGGCTAGGGCTAGGGCTAGGGCTAGGGCTAGGGCTAGGGCTAGGGCTAGGGCTAGGGCTAGGGCTAGGGCTAGGGCTAGGGCTAGGGCTAGGGCTAGGGCTAGGGCTAGGGCTAGGGCTAGGGCTAGGGCTAGGGCTAGGGCTAGGGCTAGGGCTAGGGCTAGGGCTAGGGCTAGGGCTAGGGCTAGGGCTAGGGCTAGGGCTCGGCTCTAGGGCTAGGGCTAGGGCTAGGGCTAGGGCTAGGGCTAGGGCTAGGGCTAGGGCTAGGGCTAGGGCTAGGGCTAGGGCTAGGGCTAGGGCTAGGGCTAGGGCTAGGGCTAGGGCTAGGGCTAGGGCTAGGGCTAGGGCTAGGGCTAGGGCTAGGGCTAGGGCTAGGGCTAGGGCTAGGGCTAGGGCTAGGGCTAGGGCTAGGGCTAGGGCTAGGGCTAGGGCTAGGGCTAGGGCTAGGGCTAGGGCTAGGGCTAGGGCTAGGGCTAGGGCTAGGGCTAGGGCTAGGGCTAGGGCTAGGGCTAGGGCTAGGGCTAGGGCTAGGGCTAGGGCTAGGGCTAGGGCTAGGGCTAGGGCTAGGGCTAGGGCTAGGGCTAGGGCTAGGGCTAGGGCTAGGGCTAGGGCTAGGGCTAGGGCTAGGGCTAGGGCTAGGGCTAGGGCTAGGGCTAGGGCTAGGGCTAGGGCTAGGGCTAGGGCTAGGGCTAGGGCTAGGGCTAGGGCTAGGGCTAGGGCTAGGGCTAGGGCTAGGGCTAGGGCTAGGGCTAGGGCTAGGGCTAGGGCTAGGGCTAGGGCTAGGGCTAGGGCTAGGGCTAGGGCTAGGGCTAGGGCTAGGGCTAGGGCTAGGGCTAGGGCTAGGGCTAGGGCTAGGGCTAGGGCTAGGGCTAGGGCTAGGGCTAGGGATAGGGCTAGGGCTAGGGCTAGGGCTAGGGCTAGGGCTAGGGCTAGGGCTAGGGCTAGGGCTAGGGCTAGGGCTAGGGCTAGGGCTAGGGCTAGGGCTAGGGCTAGGGCTAGGGCTAGGGCTAGGGCTAGGGCTAGGGCTAGGGCTAGGGCTAGGGCTAGGGCTAGGGCTAGGGCTAGGGCTAGGGCTAGGGCTAGGGCTAGGGCTAGGGCTAGGGCTAGGGCTAGGGCTAGGGCTAGGGCTAGGGCTAGGGCTAGGGCTAGGGCTAGGGCTAGGGCTAGGGCTAGGGCTAGGGCTAGGGCTAGGGCTAGGGCTAGGGCTAGGGCTAGGGCTAGGGCTAGGGCTAGGGCTAGGGCTAGGGCTAGGGCTAGGGCTAGGGCTAGGGCTAGGGCTAGGGCTAGGGCTAGGGCTAGGGCTAGGGCTAGGGCTAGGGCTAGGGCTAGGGCTAGGGCTAGGGCTAGGGCTAGGGCTAGGGCTAGGGCTAGGGCTAGGGCTAGGGCTAGGGCTAGGGCTAGGGCTAGGGCTAGGGCTAGGGCTAGGGCTAGGGCTAGGGCTAGGGCTAGGGCTAGGGCTAGGGCTAGGGCTAGGGCTAGGGCTAGGGCTAGGGCTAGGGCTAGGGCTAGGGCTAGGGCTAGGGCTAGGGCTAGGGCTAGG